>JABXWE010009636.1:0-28524 GCA_014611495.1 Limonius californicus | reverse complement strand
TCAAAAGTGTACCGACCATAATGTGACTAGATTAGATTAGATAAACATTGAAATAAACTTTCAAATACTTTTTTGCGTTTTAATCAAATTTTTACTAATGTAAGTGTATTAATGTTCTACATCATTGAAAAGAGAAAAAAATTCTCTATCGAATGAGTACAACAAAGGGGTACCTTTCCATAAAAAAAAATTGAAGTGTAATTCGTTGCGCTTTTGTTTTTTTAAAGAATAGTTATTTAATATTGCCCTGTAATGTGAAACAAAACACTAAGCAACTTTTATAGAAAACATTTTTTCATAAAATGCATATTTACTGAGATATATACGATATTCCATACTTTTCGGACACCCTGTATATCGCTGAGATTATGATTAAAAACAATTTATAGAATCAAATTTAACAAAAAATTGATGCGTTTAAGAGCTACCTAAAATGCATTGTTAATCATTGGTTGCTCTTTGCTAAGTAGGTAATACCAGCACAAATTTGAGACCCAGATGAGGAAAATTCCAAAGACTAGCCCTTGATTGGAATTGTAATCCTCAAAGATAAAATTTGCTTGAAGGTAAATTACTTCATCGGAAACACAGGCAACGAATATTAAACATGTTTTAGTTTTTGCTCATTCTTTCCGGAAAGAGCAATCCCTGTAAGCGGGAAATCCAAATGGTATGTCGTAAAACGTTCGGTATATTTGAGATTTCATAATTGAGTTGGATTTAGCAATTTTAAAATTAATAATTGTTATATTTTTAAAGTGAATGCGCTCTTTCGTATTCTGTATATATCAATAAGTATTAATTCAGATGCGGAAAGTTTTAATTTTTTTTAGGGGACATAAGTTTTTCGCAGAAAATGCCCCTGAGGACTCCATTCTATAAAATTTCAGTAGAAATGTTAAGAGTTACAATCGCTGTCACTGTCAATTTTGTCGTGCTTGTACTATTTCTTCTTCTTCTGTATATAGGCCAGTGGCCTGTTAACGACCTACAATGGAGTAGGTTCTATGAGCCCGCTTTGCACGTATGCCGGGCAGGAGGCTAGCCTAACCCTTCTATTATTTGCATTGGTATAATTTAATATAACAGCAATAATCAGTTTGCAAAAATTGTGATCATCAAAAATAAAACCTTTGAAAAATTATAAACATAGCTTGGGCCTATTACTTAAAAAAAGGTGAATTAACATCTAAAACGCAAGTAGTTTGTGTTGGAAACCTCCGCAACTAATAAAATTAGTATAACAGCTCTTTTGATAATTTCAAGGTTATTTCAACCAAGTTACAAAAATAATCCAGGCCCATCAATATTACAATTAAGCTGCATCAACGAACTAAAGTGCTTTCTGGGAAATATTCCTTCCAATTAATTTGCAAAAGGCAATGTGCTCATGGTCATTTTGCTAAATTAACGTAATATTGTAAGTGGCAGTTAGTAGTAACTCTTAATTGTATTACGTAGAAAGTCTTACTTAATTGAACTTCCTTAGCACACCTATCTCTACATTCAAATCTAGGAATTACTAGTGAATCCCTAAATACAGTTTAGTGTTTTAAATATTATACAAAAATAATCTTTAATTTAATTCGTAGCCTATTCATTCTAGATTTTAATCACTGTGCATAACTTTACATGAAGAATTCACATTCAACTTGGAATTTATGCTATTGATACTACTAATCTGGTAATAAGCTCGTTCACTAGTATGGAATTTGTATGTTTTGCGAATATGGAATTTATTAAACAAAGTGTATTAATTTTTGGCGATAAGATACGTTACTTTTACTGCTACATTTAACAAGATACGGTATATCGCATATTTAACTGGTAATTAAAAAAATAACGATGCTGCGTTAACCAAAATTACGTCAGCGATGTCTTGCATTGCCGTATGTACTTGCGTTGCTGTCCATCAATAAGACGGCATTTATAGAGCTATAGCTAAGTTCTGAGTAGTTATAATAATATGTAACACATTACTAATATTTTGTTTCATAACATCTTAACACAGTTGTGCGAACGTGAACTTGTTGAAAGTACTAATAAGATTTTGAGATTTATATCCTTTCTAACTTATCTTCCTCAGAATCTGAAGGTTTAGGTCAAACGTGATACATAAAAATTTTAAAAATATATGGATGTGGATGAGCTTATCAGCTGGCATTGGCATAATAAAAAGTACAGGAACACTATCCACAGCCATTATTAATTAAAAATGAAAAGGGAAAAGCTTTTGCTGAACTTTTCCGGTACTTTAAACGGTCTGTATATTCACAACTATTTATATAAGCACTCTGCGGTCACGTTAAACGCCAGTAATCTCATATTATGACAAAAATCTGTTGTATATTATAGCCGCAGTAAGATACTAAATTTTTAATAGGCTTTTCTACTTTACAATTGTAACAAAATTAAACTTCCACAGATAGTATAAGTACCCATTAGCTGAAAAGGTATACCCAAGTGTGGTTAAATTAAAAACGAAAGTGTCTTATACGAAAAGGACGAAGCTAATGATCCATTACGAGGCCTTAAAGACATAACTGTAAAAAAATAGCATTGCACTTGAAAAAGACGTATATTTGAATTAAAGCACTAATAGAAAAGAGAAATACAAGAACAAACATCTGTAATTTCCGTGACAACTTCCGATTTTTTTGCAAAAATAAATTTTTGTTAAAGGGGAATTAAATTTTGAAAATTTTTTTAAGGGCGTTAAGTACAAGTTTCGTCAGTAAGTAAGAAACAGTTTTGTAGATCTCTATCACTTAATACAAATTGGAGATCTTAAAGCCATTTTTTAATTCTTACGTATAATAACATACAAATGATTTAATGTGAAGTTCTACGGGAAAGGGAAGCACAAATTACAATAAATGTTAGAAATTCTTTTTTCTGTTCGTGATGTTAATTATTCAAATAATAAATATATTTTAAATGCGTTGCCAGAGCTAGACCTTTGTATCTACCATGTGTTCATAAATAACATGTTTCACGTGGCCCCATAAATAAAAATCGAGTCGCAATAAATCGGGTGATTTGGGAGGCCGTGCTATTAGTCCACCGCACCCCATACAATGCCGAGATTATCGGCTGTTTCAAACATAAAATGACAACTAACTTACCTCATATAACTCCTTTACGCATTTTCGGTCATATGTTCATTAGAACTTTTTTGGTGGACTGTAGAAATGTTTTAAGAACACCCATAATACTAGTTAATGTAATCAACCACCGTGTATAATGTTTGTCCAAACCTTTATATTAAAGTTTTTTTTATAATTCTCCCAGAATGCCAAGTATAAGTAATAATAACAGTTTTAGCCAAACTCCATAATGTAACTGTAACAGTGAAAATTAATTTATTTATAGGAAAGCTATTAGCTAATGTATTAGTTGGATGATTGCAATGAGGAAAATTGAGCAATATAGGATTGCAAACTGCTTCATCATGCTAACGTGATGAGTATTCACGTAGGGAATGCTTCTCTAAAATACCAAAAAAATTTTTAAACACTAAGCTGTGTAGCAATAAAAGCTTTGGATAACTTGAACTTGTCCTCTTGTAATTTCTGTAATTTATTTCAGTCACATAAATAACATCTTTATAAACTCAAGCTCACTTGGAGTTATTGACCTCCGTTTTGTCGCAATACTTATGTAACTTTTAATTGGGTACCCGCCTAAATTTTTGTTGTTTATCAACAGTTTTCTTGTTACATTTTGGTGAACAAGAAGTATCTGAAATGTCAGACAATAAAAGTGTATAGCGATTCTATGGCAGTAATTAAAAATACTTACGCTTCGAAGTATTCGTATTTAATAGATGCTCCTTAAAACATCGCGCACCGTTTTCTGTTATCACTACCTAGTAGTACGCTGTAATAACGTATTGAGACAAGTTGTCCAGATAACTTTTAACGCGAATGTAGCTATGAATTTCAACCAAACGCGTCACCGTTTATGTGTTACGTATTCTCTTAAAAATACAGTCCAACTTCGATAAGTCAAAGTTGAGGGGAAATCAAAAATAATTTGAGTAAAATCATCATCATCATCATCATTTGACACGGAGCTGACTCGAGGGTCACCCCTGGCTTACGCCAGGCGCACCCCATGCCAGTAAGTGAGTAGGAATTTAATGGATAGGGTGGGATCGGGTGGGGTATTGCACAACGTTAGACACCGCTGCTGCAACACCAGGTAGTTAGTAAGCTACTCATCAATGGGATTTTTGAGTATGTAGCCGAGACTGTTATGCGATTATGCATTTGAGCCTAATAATTTTGGTATCAAAGTTTTACATTGTTCTTATTTCACATCTATTTATTATTCTAAAGTTACAGATTGCACCTATCTTAGTTTCCTAAAAACTAATAAACGACTTAATATTTACTTTCAAACTTATTTAAACTGTCCTTTAGGCGATTATGCCTTTGAACCTATAAGCGTTGGTATCAAGTTTTACATTGTTCGTGTTTCTTATCTATCTATTGTTTTAAGGTAACAGGCTGCCCCTATCTTAATTTCCTAATGACTAACTAACTATGAATATTTACCCCACTGATTATAACTGGTTTACCACTTAGTTGGAAGTTTGATTGGTACCTGTTTCGTTTATTCTCCCTGGTTTTCCCCCTCCTCACTCTCTTTCTTCTTCTTCTCCGTTAGCATGTTCTTCTTCAGTCGATTCTTGATCGGATTCGTCCATTAGTGCGTAGATTCTTCTTGCCTCTCTTCGGATATCCTCTTTTCTTCGTGCTCATTCCTCCCATGTCTCCTTAGGTATGCCGGTGTTTTGGATGTCCCTCTCCAATAATGTATTCCACGTGTAGCATGGTCTTCCGATCTTCTTTTCTTCTGTTTGCATGGCATACACGTGCTGTAGAGGATGAATGGTAGGTCTTCTTAGGATATGTGTCCACTATTTGCTTCATGATGTGGTGAGCCGTTTCGTTGTTTTCCCTTCTAGAATTTCTTGTGCCGTCGAAATGTTTTCTTCCCTTGTGGTTAGTTGAAATAGTTTGAGTATTTTCTTTTCCATCCTTCGAAGTGCCATTCTGTTGGCTTTCGTGATTGCGGTGGTTTTCAATCCGTATAGAGCAGTTGTGGCTATAATGGAGTTGGATATTATCTTCTTTATTCCGTTTGGTAGTTTGTGTTGTTGGAGGAGAGGAAGAATCATCTATGTGGCTTGCTGTGGTTTGGTTATTCTTTGGTTATATAAAAACCCCTAAAGTACTCTACTTAAGATAACTGTGAAAAGAAAAAAATTTTTTTCCTAATTAGCATAATACTAATTGCGGCTATTTGTGATCTCTGATTCGTCTTCCCGGATCTGCGCACTGAATTAAATTATATTAAGTTAAACGAGATTAAGTTAATTGAAATTAAATGAGATTAAAGTTTACAAATCGTTTTTACTTTTAGATGTTACAGATGCCTGGACCTAAAATATCCCTAATATACTCTACTTTACCGTTAAATGTGAAATATTCTGAATTTTTTGCTTTAACCTCGATTGTTAACTTATCTTATGTTGACCCCTTTTCAAATTTTAACTAATCAAAATAATACTTATTCTAATTTGGCTTACCCGGATCTACGCTTTAAATTAAATTAAGGGAGTTTAATTTAAATTAAATTAAATTAAAAGAGATTGAGGTTTGAGGTCGTTTTTGTGCTTTTAGAGGTTACGAATACCTAGACGTAGATTCTCTCTAATGTACTCTACTTTACATTAAAACGTGAAGTACATATTCCAAATTTTTTGCTTTAACCTCGTTCGTTTTATCTTATGTTGACCCCTTTTCAGCTTTTAGCCCATCCAATTAACACTAAACGCGACTATTTGCGGTGTCTAATTGGCCTACCCGAATCTACGCACTAAACTAATTTGCATTACCTTAAATTACCTTAGAATAAATGAGATTAAATTCTATAATTCGTTTATTACTTTTAGAAGTTACAATTTCCTGGGCCTAAAATACCCCTAATTTTCTACTTTGCAATTAAATGTGAGATATTCTTAATTTTCGGCTTTAACCTTAACCCACCCTTGACTGCCTGTTGAGCCCAGAAATATTACTCTTGGAAATTGGCCCCAGTATTATTCACGGTTTGAATTTTTATGGCTTGTCTGCTTCCGTCCCTCTCTCTACCTGTTTTCTATCTTTGTAATTTTTACCCCAAAATGCGGCCCCAGATGCCTATTCGCTTGTACAGTCTTATAATCGTTTGTTACAAAATTTCCCGGTTTTAGTTTCCCTTATCAACTTTATTTTATTTTTTTAATTCTATTGGACTGCAAATACTACAAAAGGCTCCTTAAGCAATCAAACTTATCGTTCACTGCCCTTCCTCCGTCTTTCTGCTTTCCCTGCCGATCGCCAATCCTTCACCTTTGATTGATCGTCAGGTATTTCTCCTTCCTTCCGTCCGTTTCGCGCACACACGCACCCGAACTTGATAGACAGTTTGCACACAAAATATTTTTTTGAAAATCTCGCTTAGCAATTTTGCTAGAGCGTTCACAAAGACGTCCGTCCCCGATCGCGTCCCAACGCGTTCTCCTCAAAAATAGTTTGAGAAAAATAGCACAAAATTGCACACATATTTAATTTTTATTGTATCGCAAAAATGGAAAATTCGCGCCGTTCGGTGTTTACAATGAATGCCATACTACACTATTTAGCCTTCCAGTGCTGGCGCTTCTTATTGAGACATTACTGCTTGCGCCAAGTCCAACAGACCCAAAGGTTTAGGATTACTGTTGGAGTATGTAACATATGATTAAAAAAAAACTTTTTCTATCTATCCTATACTGTAATATATTTTGACTACTTTGATGATTGCGCAGTGCATATTACTTTAATTTGCTTTAAAATTTTCGGAAAAATTAAATAATGCGTTTGTTGTGCTAATTCAAAAACATGGTTGTAGTGAAAAAATTGTAGAAAGTTTAGCTTTATTAGGAAATTAAAAATACATTCAGTGGCTTATAGAAAACATATTAAAACATTAATTTTAATCATCGTAGGACATGGTTATGTATTAAGAGCACGAAAATTCCGCATGAGATAAACACACAAATTTTCTGCAATTTTTGCAAAAGTATCTCGTTTTACTGTCCTTTTTGCAGAAAAACCCCGTTTTTAACTGTGGGATTAGCAGGGTGTCCCAAGGGTATTGCTGGGGAGATTCCAGCAGCTTCCTGTTTTCTTCTACGAACTTCTGGAGGTAGATTTCTAAGAGATGCTCTGCGTTGGATATGCTCTTCAGTTAGAGCCAAGGCCAATGCTTTAATGTACTTACACCTAGAATAGTCGTATTTCTGGTTATTAGAAACGTATATGATCTGTGAATTGATAGCAGCTACATTAGAAGAGAGTAAAAAACTACCGTTGACCATCTCCTCGTATTTCTTGCCACATTATAGGTAGCACACAGTTTGTCTACTGTGTCTACCCCACCCTTTAAGTTATAAAACGTAAATATTTCGGGCTTATTCTTCTCTTCCGTTGACGCATCGTCATGGTGCATGCTTGACACTAGTACAACATTCTTGTATTTTTTAAGGACGTAGGAGACAATTGCCATGTCCCCTTGGAATCCAAACATACTTGAACCGAGTGGGCGCCTTTTAGTATTTATGAATTCAATTGGGAGTTCCCTTTTGTTTTTTCTGACGGTTCCTACATATGTCAAACTATGATCATTTAGCAGAGACGAAACCAGCCCAAATGTGGTAAACCAGTTGTCACACGTCAAATTTCTGCCTGATATGGGAGCACTCAACCTTTTGACCACGCTATCTGCAGAATTGTATATCCGGTTATGAACCCTCAGGTTGTTGTCCTACATAAACTTCAAAGTTTTGGATGTACCATGTTTTTGCATCAACAAGAGCAAATATTTTAATGCCATATTTGTTTGGCTTGCTGTGTATATACTGTTTAAACGCACACCTTCCTCTAAATGCCTCCATTTTTTCATCTATACTTGCATATTCACTAATGATATAGGACAGTTTGCAGTTTTGAACAAAAATATCAAATAATTCTCTTATTGGTGTTAACTTATCTGCTTCTCTTCGTCCTTCCCTTGTGTCCAAATCATTAAAACGATGTCTGAGTAAAAACAAAAAGCGGTCCTTAGACATGGTCAACAAAAACCTTTCCACGCCAGTTCCAGTACGATCCCATGATTCATCTGTACTCAGTCGACTGCTCTTTAGGCATCCGGCTAAATAAAGCAACTCTATTATGCTCTACTTTCTATTAGATCAGCCGGTTTAGCACCTCATTCTCTTGCATAATTTGGAGCAAGTTTTGCTATTAATTTATTTGTATTTACTATAATTATATTGAGGATTTCATCGGAAAAAAATAATGCCCAGCTCTCTAGAACAGTGTTGGCATCTTTCGCAATTGCTCTTACTCCAGGGAGATGTATGATCTTATTTGCCTGCCGTGTCCTAAACATTTCTGTTTGGAACATATTTTTTTCCAATGTAGACAGGAACTCTAGCCTTTTTTACAGGAATTATATCCTCGTCATCACTTGAATCAGCATCTTGTTCTGCATCGCTGTCGGAAAGCTGTTCCATAATAATGTCTTCCTCGTCCTCCGATTCATCATCAAAAGTTTCTTCCGCTGGTTCAACTTCCTCTAACATACGAAGGAAATGCTCTTGCTCTTGTTCGTAATTCATCGTTTCTAAATCATGAAATATTTTAATTCATGCCCCTCATTAGAAAATTAAGAGATAACTCACCAATATGAAATTGAAACCAAAAACGCAATATTTCAAAAAAGCCAATATCGTTACACGACTACTGGCGCAAAGTCCAACAGTCTTTTCGTTAAATAACTCGTAAACGTAAACCACCCACACAATAACAATTGCTGGGGTGATACTGAAGCCGAAAATAGAAAGGTAGAAGAGAGCACAGCCATGTAACTAACCCCACCCTCAAATAATCAACAACAACAGACTTGGCGCCAACCGTGGAAGGTTAAGTTCAAACGACATACCCCAGCCGAAAGTGTGAATTGCCATTGACCGGAAGACTACCATAAATCACCATAACGTTGGGTTAAAAACCTTAATTACTTCTGAAAAATTTAACTTGCAGAAACATTTACTAACTGAGCTACCAGCATCTGCATTCAAATATAAGTTAATTTTCAATCAAGACTGTTGGAACCAAAGCTTTTAGTTTTCTTTGATGATTTACTTATGGTCAGTAATACAGCAGAAATGTTAAAAAACTTTTAAGGAATTTTTTGTAAATAGATTGCTAATCTTTTATTGCATTTTTAATTGCCCTTTTTGTTTTGTAGATCGACACAAGGGCAAGTACAGTCTCCCTTGAAATTTTATCTCGCCCCCATCGCGCTGATTCGCGACGTTTTTTTTTAATTAGAATCCCACTATTTTAAGACTTGTTGTTCGGATACAGCAAGTTCTCATAACGAACGTTTATAAAGTGATGATTATTTTGATATTCACTGTTTACTCGATTGTATTTCTTACTATCAGCGGATATAATCGGGAAAAACTAAAATATTTTTAGCATTTATTGCTTGTGATGTTATACTGAAAATATTTACCTTCAAGCAAACTTTAGATAAGCACGTCTGCTAACGATTGTTCAAATATTTTTTTTCTCCCAGTTTATTTACAATCTGTCCTATGAGGACAATAAGTAAATTATATAGCAGCAAATGTTCAAATGTAGGAAAAGTTTCTGGAATTTTCATCAATGTTCTACATTGTGTACTTATACCTTAAATAAACTTAAATTTACGATATCTTTGTAGAACGCTACTAATTTGTATGGGGCTTTGCAAAAACCCTCACTGCAAAATTACTTCAATTTTTGAGACATGGGGTATGTGATAC
Source organism: Limonius californicus (assembly GCA_014611495.1). Lineage (NCBI taxonomy): Eukaryota > Metazoa > Arthropoda > Insecta > Coleoptera > Elateridae > Limonius > Limonius californicus. The sequence goes on along the minus strand of JABXWE010009636.1, from coordinate 18,617 downwards.
CCCAGCACACCAATGGAGGGTTAACCGCTATACCTCTGGCCTTCCAGTAATCTACATTCTTCCCGGGTTCTCCATCGTTCTGGGGGCAGGCACCATTTTTCCCATTAGTTGTTGGATAGTTTCGTTTCACCCTTTTCGTGGTCGGACGCATTTATGTCTTTCTCCCGGCTGCCATTTCGATATTTTCTTTGGAAGTTTGTTTTGTTCATTTTGTTAACCCGTGGGAAACATATAATCTGACTTTTCTCAATTTCTTTCATGAAAAGCTCCATCGAAATGCTGTATTTAACATGTATATTTTTACCTTTTTATAACTCATAGTGGTTATTTTCAGATTTTTAACGTTTTGTTAGAAATAAAAGTATATTTGGGCCAAAAACAAACAAGTATTTTATATTTTAAAACTTAATATTTAAGATTCTGCGTTGTTTCATTAAATATATAACAAGGAAATACGTGCTGTCATACGGGTTTCGTTATAATCAAATTTGAAGTGCAATTCAAATTTAAAAAATTATTCTAAAACGTTTCAAAAGCGTCTATTATTACAGTAAACATTCAAGCATCGAATGAAAGCGCACCACATATTGATGTTCTCCAAAATTGGCATGACCATTTACGTAATGTTGCCGTGACCCCGTATAGCGTTGATGCACTTGCGGCTTTATTTCCCGCACAGTAAACCTGACAAAATCCAGCCTATAGTTTTGAATGTGAAAGACGAAAACTACGTTTCTTCATTTTTTTCACTTGTAATTAATCACACTATCGTTTTTTCGTTGTTTTCTATACACTTCGCATATCCCATATAGCTGGTTTATAAAATAGATAGAAAAATTATTCTTTAGGCAAACTTACACTACTAGTAGGGAAATTAGAGAAAATGAACATTTTCGGTTTCGTCGGAAAAGAAACAATTGTACATTTTAAGAAGGAAACTATATACAAACAAATAGATTTCACAATATCATTTGTTAATACAATAGTTTCGCTGGAGTATACAGAGCAGTCAAAAATGATTGATTGAGATGGCAATCCAGATAATTGGTAACACATCTGCTGTAACACACTTTCGATCTCTAATTTGTTTATCTCCCTCGGGCGAATCGTCGAACGACACCAATACTTCGAAAACAGCCATTCCCATATCTTGAATTGAAAGGTTGATAGGTTTATTTTTACAAATAACGAACTTATAGACAGAAAAAACCTTTTTCTCATAGTAAACTGTGATATTTTTTAATATACATTGTGCAAATCAAGAAAGGAACAAACAGCAAACAAAACTGTATATTTTCCCCATTTGAAGTTAAATTATTGACAAATAATAAATATACATGAAATGCTGTTTACTATTATCAAAAATAAGCTGTGAAAAACCAATTTTTTAATTTGTTTTTGTCCATATCTGTATTGTCATTGAATGTTTGTTTACAAAACATTTCCTTCCGGAAGGAAAAAGTATATTGAAGTTACATCTGAGAACTATGCCAGCCACTTTATAGTTATTCAAAAAAACAATTTCCATTCATTTATACTACCCCCCCCCCGAACCGCTTTCACATTACTTCAAGGGGGTGCGAGCATCCCTTATATACTAACCATTCATGCAATATGCACCATAAACTTAACTAAGCGAAATACGGTCGTCGCCTCAGCTGGGGTTTGTCCCGCGGCCGATCGAACCGCATTTCACTGTGACCTCGACTGACAGCGCGTATTCGCACTGCCTCATCGAAGTCCCTGAGTTCTTCAAAACTGCCATTTGCGAAGATAAACCTATTATATCGACTGGAATAAATGGAGTCGTTTGCTTTTTGTTTGTTTCATTTGGTTTTTGTCTGCTTCGTTTGTTTTTTGTCTGCTTCGTTTGTTTTTGTCTGCTTCGTTTGTTTTTTGTCTGCTTCGTTTGCTTTTGTCTGCTTCATTTATTGATTCGCAACGTGCTATAAAATAATAACTTTTCGTGGCCAAATAGCAGAGTACAGTTTTACCTATATAAATTTGTTTACAAAAAAGTACTGGATGTTCTGTCCGCCTACGTAAAACAGTGACTAGTAAGTAATAAATCTTGTCTGTGGTTTTACTGATAAGTTAACAAATATCCATAAAACGTAAACTGAAAATGTTAGTTTTTGCAGTCTTTACTGAAAATTAAATAGCAGTAATAAATCCTGGTTGTCCTTGGGATACCGAATCAATCTTTTCGTTTAATCCCTATATATTGTATATCTTCAACCGATTACGCCACACGCGTGGCGCAGTTTGATTGGACACGCTGTATTTTATTAGAATTTTTAATATAGATTTTTAATGATAATTGAAATTGCGAGTTTATGAAAGTGTTGCAGAATATAATGTAATTTGCAATTAAATTCAAATGCAACCATGCGTGCCATTACGTCACAGTTCTAATATACGCGTAACAGTACCATGTAATTCAGAGAAAACACATTGTAACATGGTGAAGGTGTTTGTGTTCATCTATATTTTGTGAAATAACATTTTGTTTGTGTTTTCTATTCAGAAACCATATCATTTCTTAATGTTGTAGAATGAAATTACTTTTATTTTGTTTAATGTTATATCGCAGAGACTGTAAATATGCATTCCAACCACAAATTACCAACTCCTATAATTAGTGGTAAAACCACAGCTAGGCTGCTCCGTAAGGGGAATTCAGAACGCAGTCCTATATTTCTGTCGTATCTGTTGGTTGGAGTCTCACAGGAAGTTGATATTGTTATCGGTTTTGCGTTGGGGTACTCCTGACTGTTTATTCTTTCCATTTTGATAACTGGTTACATTTTGTGTTTGTGGTTTTAGAGCAGTCCCGTGCCTGATGTCAAACCTGAGGCGACTAACAATCACGTGAGTGAAATGAAAAGCCAGGATCAGGTATAGTCAACTTTAGTTCAGCATCGCATGCCTCTGTTCTTCACTTTATTCATGGTAAATTCTTAAATGAGCTTTTTAACGGTTTGGGCGTGTTTGTGTAGTGCCTGGTGCTGGATGGAAATATGGATTTGATTTTTGAACTGTTATTGGAATACACTGCTAATGAATTACAGGTTAATAAGGTGTTTTTGTTTAATATTAAAAGCGATAGTGTGAAGCTAAGACAGAACATGGATTCCATTTTATAGAACTATATTAGTATTTGAAAATTATGGGGGTTGCGAAAAATCCAGGAATGTTTAAAGAAACACAGATGTATTTGTATTAAATGTGCCATTTAATAAAATTCAAAACGACAACCCACTAGTGAAAAATCTAAATTTATAAGACCTGAATAATAATTAAATAAGACGGTTTCTATACAAGACTGCGTATGGGTTTTTTTTCATTGCAGTGCTGCCACGGGCTTTAAAATATTTAAAAGGTCTTGAAATGGTAATTTCCTAGGGGATTTCCAAATTTAGGGTGCTTTACGCACTCGTATGCCCTCTACAGCACGCAAAATATCGAAAGTGCACGAGGAGTGTATTTATAACCTCACTTTTTTTTTAATTTTCACATACTATTGTGTAATTTCGTCTCAATTTTCATTGTTTTATACTGGTTGATAAAAATTACACCGAAAACTTAGAAGGGTTATTTTTTAGGTCCTTAAGAAACAAACGTTCTATGGATGTAGATCCGAAAGCGTTTTGTTGCGGAGTTACAACCCTCTTAAGTTTCAAAGCTTAAAAATTTTTAAGAATATTGTGATCAAATTGCCATAGAAATGAATGAATTGTTTCTGAAATTGGCAACAAATCGTTGATTAAGTGGACAAATCTGATTGTTTAATTGGTCGTAAAAATTATGCTTTGTTGCTAGTGACTACCTTGTAGCTAAATGTTTAGAGAATATCCTAACGTTAATGGCATTATTGTCGAAGTTATCAAAAAACAGGGTGAGTCTGCTCAGACGAATCAGTGGTCCAAAATCAGCAGAAGGTTATTTGAAGTATGAGAAAAATTCTTTGTGGACAGATAATAATAGACAGACTATGTAGAGGCACTATTAAAAATATTTTTTGCAAGATTAAAAAATTTCTACAAACTGTAAAAAATTAAATTTTAGTATTTGTCATTGCTTGCAACATTGTTCTCTGTAAAGCTGCGTTTTTTAAAATCCATTTAAGAAAGCTCCTAAAATATAAAAAAACATTGTGAATTAGGTCTGCTAGTCCAAATTAGAGCGATATTAACGGAAAATTGATAATGAAACAAAAGTACATCGAGCTGAGATTACATACCGGGAAAACAGAGTTTTGCCAATACTGTCGTCTCAAATTCTGTTGAAATCCGCATTAAGGATTTACAAATTAGTTCATCGAAACTGTTATCGATTGCTGTCTTAGAACGTTGACTTATTTAAAACAATTTTTAAAATAATTAACAAATCCGATTGTAATATACCACTACTATATGAAATAATGACATGACGCGACAACAGTCTAAATGAGCTGATGTTTGAAGCCTGTTTTAAAATGAAGAGTTTGTAATTCATGGTTTATTTGTTTTGTGCAAAGTATAAACTGGCTTGTAGTTATTACATTATCAAGCACTTGCTAATATTAATCTTGTCACGAAGTTGGCTCTAGGAATTCGTTTGTGGCTGATTCAGTTCAACACACAGTTTTAAACTATTAACACAGCTATTAATAGATGTTCAACGAAGAATTTACCTGATATAATATAAAATATTACCCATTTCTTATTTTATACAGAAATATTGATCCATTATTGTATACAAGTGTAGGAAGACCTGTATTAATTGATGAAAATGTGGAAACATAAAGTTGCTAATATCTTAATGGGAACTTAATTTGGATTATACAATCCATTAGTAAACAAAATATGAAGCATAAGCATTAGAACCAAATAATGCAATAGTTAGTGCCAAAGAACCGAAAATATTATTAAATTAAAGAGTAAATGTGTTTAGGTACCTTTACGGCAATTCAATTTCATTCAATTTATGGTAATAATTATTTTAAGGCGGCTGTCAACAATATTAACATCTCTTAAAATGATAAAAGATTGCGACGGCGTCGATCGCCGCCTACGTTGCTCTCGCCTAAAACCGACCCACATATATGTAGATCGTGTACCACAAACTCAACCGATACTGAACTAACTAACTAGTGGCAGTCCTGTAAAAACCCACCTGGATTTTTCTAAGACTATTTTTTCCACTGCAGTTCAGTATATTAAATAGGTTTCCCATTAAAGATCTTAAGCAATTTTACGTAACTGCCTATCGATAATATAATTTTTAAGTATTTTTAATAGATCTTCTAAATATTATTTACGTATTTTCCTTAATTTTGTACAACTGTTGATAAACCTACTAAATACGTAATAGATAAGAATTATTCTTGTAAATATTAACTCTTCCTGTGTAGACAAGCTTCTTTTTTAAATTGTATTCGACTGTAGTCTTGATTAGTATCAACATATTGCGCATCCTAACGTTAATAGCAGTTGCTTGTACTTGTTGAATATCAATTTGCAAGCCTATTACGTTAATTAATAAGAAGTATATTTAGCAAATGGAATGTAACAGCATGTGCGTGCCCTAAAATGTAATACAGTACAGTCACGATAGTGTGAACACTAATTTAACTGAAGAGCGCAATAACGTAGGAATAATAAGTAGTAAGATTTTTATTACCTTCTTTAATGTCGATAATGAATAGCCGAAGAAAAAACGTGCCTGGTATTCACCATTCTTTAATGTGAAATCCCTTAACTGTATAATTTCGTTATCTCTAGTGGGAATCCCCTAACCATATCGTGTGTCAATGAGATAAGGATCATTGTTTTTATTATTGGACGTCGCCTGCGCCTTTTCCTTGGCTACCAGAACGAGTGGTCCTTAAGAAAATCCTTTATTTCCCCCGGTATCGCTTGTGCATTTCTTCAGAGAAGGGGCTGTTGGATTGAAATTCAAAAGTCTCGTTCTTCCTTTATATGTTTATTATCTCCTGCTTTCGTCTTCTCTCTTCTTCCTCTTTGATTGCAATTATCTTGTTCATACCGTTTTCTATTGCAGCCTCGTCCTCCTTGCTGCACAGCATTATTTTGGTTATATTTCTTCTTGTTATGGGTTCTCCTACTTGCAATTCAATGGTGGTTCGTGCTCTTGCCCATCAAATGCAGTAAAAGGCTGTGTGTTCCGTTGTATCTTCTTCGCCACAATATACAAAGGCTTTAGTTTCTTGTAAACCGAATCGTTTAAGATGCTTGCCGAAGCAGCCACGTCCTCCTAGGATTTGAGTTAGCTGATATCCTATTTCCCCGTGTATTCTATTTGTCCGTGTCCTTACATCTGGGATCACTTGTTTTGTCCACTCCGCCTTTCCTTCTAACCTCTCCCATCTCTCCTGCCTGCTTCTCTTCGTGTCAGTCCGTATCTTTGCCTTAGTCTGTTCAGCAGTTGTATATTCGGCATCTTTCTTCTATCACTAGGTCTATCGGTGGTATTCCAGCAATTACCTGCAGTGCTTCGGTAGATGTTGTTCTATAGACAGTATATTCTCAAAAGGATTTTTCTTTGCACGATTTCCAATAACTTTACGTATTTGGCGTACTGTAAAGTTTCTCTCCATATTGGCGCTGCGTAGAGCATAATCGAGTATACCATTGATGTCAGAATTCTTCTTTTACTACTTCTTGCCCCTCTCATGTTGGGCATTATCCTTGCCAGCTGGGTGGAAACTACTTCTGCTCTTTTGGCTATGTTTTTAACGCGTGTAGTCATCCTCGCATTATGATCAAACTACACACCCAAGTATTTGAGAGCTCTAACCGTTTTAATTTTCATTCCATCCACCTCTATCGTCAGTTCTTTTATTGTTCTCCCTCCTGTTAACAGAACGCTTTCCGTTTTATGTGCCGCAAGTCTTATCTTCTTTCTTTTAATTTCGTTTTGCATCTTTGTAACGGCGGTGTTTATTTTATTTTCAAGGAGTGTTCCTGTTTTTCCGCATGTTACTATTGCGAGATCGTCTGCATAGCCTATCAGGGTTACATCGTCTAGCATTGGTACTTTTAAAACGCTATCGTAATAAATGTTCCATAATAAAGGTTCAAGTATGGAACCTTACGTACGCCACAATCATGTCACTTCTATTTTCTTCTTGTTTCTAATTTTAATTTTCCTGTTTTCAAAGTAGTTGCACATAAGCCTTATCAGGTAGCCGGGTTTTTTTTCCTTCGGGTCTTGTATAATTCCTGTCCATGATGCGCTTTTGATAGCGTTTTGTACATCGAATGTAATCATAACGCAGTAGCTGCGTTTTCGTAGCTCCCCAGAAATGTTTTTAACTGCCTTCATAGCTTCCATTGCAGATCGACCCTTTCTGAACCCGAATTGCATTTCGCTTAACCCACCTCTTTGCTGGAGTTCTTCATCCAATCTTCTGTGAATCAGTTGTTCCAGTAACTTGCCTGCAGTGTTAAGCATACTGAGTGGGTGGTGTGCATGCGATTCGTTTATGTTTTTCTGGGTTTCTCCAATAGTAGGTACCAACCTGGATTCTTTCCAGATGCTTGAGCATTCTTTTTTGAACAGCAGTCTGTTGTACGCGTCAAGGCAGTGTTGGAGTTGCCTGGACACAGCTACCTTGATTATTTCGACTGGGATTTCGTCTGATACCGGTGCCTTCCCTGCCTTCAGTCTGTTTGCCGCCATGGTCAGTTCCTCCATGGTAAAAGGAGTCGGGTTTGCTACGGTAAAATCCCATTGTGGCTTGCGGTGCTTTGGGAATAGCTTATCTACCTATTCAACCATCTGTTCATCAGTTAACTGGATCTTCGGCGCTGTCCTTATCTTCTTGCATACAATGTTATAATCTTCGCCCCATATGTTTTGGTTTATTTCATTACAAACCTTCTTCCATGCTTCGTTTTTTGCCGTTATGGTTTCCTTCTTGAGCGCACTCTTAATTCGAGGTATTCCATTTTGTGTTGACTCTTTTCTTCCTCGCTCACATCACGTCTTGCGTTCATCCTTATCATTTTTCTTCTTCCGGTTAGACATTCCGTCCATAACATTGCTGTTCTATCATTCCACCAATACACATGTCTTCTGGTCCGCTATGTCAGATAAGGATCATTCTATTTTTGTTTTATTAATTGAATCTAATTAAATCGTAGGTGTATGTACTAACAATAATAAACGAATGTGGATATTCAGCTACTGTTTCGGCGAAAACGGTGACAACTGTATATATTTTGTATTACAATTTAATTAAATTTTATTCATATTCAAATGAAACTGTTGCGGGAGTTTGAGCTTGATTTTGCTAATTGCATGTTCAAACACCTTACCATTGTACCATAGAGACGTGGTTTAGCTGATACGAACGACAAAGAAATTATTACGGGAAAGACGGTGTAAGTCTCTATGGTAAGGATTTTCGACTTGCAATGGATAGATTAAATGCAAACCCAGCAGCGGTAAATTTTTCTAATTTATTTTGTATTTAATCCCCAATAGATGTTGCACAGAAGAAAGTGATCTATTAGAACTAAACATAATATACAGTGTCCTTGAAGTAAAATTACAGATGTATCCAGCGGAATTTCAAAAGTTAAAATTAATATCTACGTATGATGTGTCTTAATACACATTTATGTTTATATAAACCACTTAGGATTTAATATGTTTAAATTAATAAATTTTAGCGCCAGTGTGGTCCAGTGGCTAAAGAATTAGGCTCCGGTATGGAGGGTTGGGAGTTACGATACCTGACGGGTACATACGTTCAAATGAACAAGGATAACAATGCGGTTGTCCAATGCGTTTTGTCCACCACATCACCATGTGTCTTAAATTTGGCACGCAACAACGGGCTGTGGGAGCAAGGATACGGGAGTTCTGACCTTCCACCTTGCAAGTCTAGCTCGTTGGGCTGTAGAGCCTCACCATTATTATTATAAATTAATAAATTTAAAAACATCGAGGGCGGTCCTTATCTTATTTACACCCAGGATATAGACATTGTAAATTTTATTAAGACATGAAAAAATTTATACATGTCGTTATTTAAGCATTGATTGTTTTCTAATAACTTCGTAATTACTCCCAGTAGCGTAAACAGTTGCGATATGAATAACCTCGGTTGAGTTTTGTTCACAGTATCGTGAACGTACTGTATTTAAATGTTTGCTACCTCGTAATACTGTAGATATGCATAGAAGTGAAACTCATTAGTCCGAAGAAATTACATTTTTTCCGAAAACATAACAGTTGTGTTAAGTCATTGGTTTCCTGAATTCAGACCTTGGTAATTAACTCCAGTGGCGGTTCGTATGATACAGCGAATGACACGGCGCTTCACCGAATTGGCGCTGCTTAATTTTATTTTATTGCGGTTTATTTTTATGCCAATAATGTAATAGCGTGTATTTGAACAAAAATACAAAGGCTATGAAGCGATTTCATGATTTTACTCATCTGCATTGCTCCGAATTGAATAATACAGGGGGTTGCCACGGCAACTAACCCCTACCCCGATCGCATGGTCGCATTTTTGATGCATTTAAAAAAACGTTTCGTATTTATTTACATTTTAATTCACTTCGCTCGCAGTTTTAGGCAGCTTCGCCCACTTCTGAATCTACGAACCGCCACTAATTAGTTCAAGCAGTCTGACTTGTTTTTTATTTTGTTTTAATAGGCTTTGCTTGTTTATTTAGACACTGGAAGAGTTATAAAACATTTATTGATGACAGTGAAACCCAAATTTCTTTACATTCATCTATCAAAAAATACGAAGGATTCTATAAAAGTTATATTCAATACTTTTAACCACAGCCGAGATATAAAATAATTAAGACCTAATAATCTTTACTTATATCTGTTGCTATTGTTTTCATGAGGAGAATCTCAAGATTCTCCGATTAATCAGTCTATGAAAAGAAATGCACGATCGATATTATCTGAAATATCAAGTATGTGGTTATCTTGCACCTTAAACCTGCAACCTTCATTTGTGTTCCGGCAGTTCGCAAAATACGTTATAAGTGAAAGGTGAGATTTTCAACTGTTGGACAAAAATTATGTTTTAGCTTTAATCTATGAAGGTTAACGTTGATTAATTTACACAATATGTAAATTTGTAGCTATTTTTAGGTACTTTTGGATAAACTGGCGGTCTCTTAAGTTTTCACTAACCTTTCTTATAAATATATTCTAATTTTTTCCAAGATTTCATACAAATGTATATTATTTTATTTATTTTTAAAAAGCGCCACGGTGCGGTCTTTGTATTAATTTTGGCAAGCTGCTATGTGAATGGCAAATTTAAAGGTAGACTTTGATCTTGAACAACTTGTGTGCTAGAATTAATTAGATTTAGGCTACCAAAACTTTCTAAATAGTAACGATTCATTGGCTGACATTCATAAAAATTTGAAACTTCTCCATTATAGTTCAGGGTCGCCAAATGTTCTGTTTACATCAATGTTGCTAATTTTAGATTCACATTTTTATCCTATAGGCGTTACCTTCGTATAATCTTCAATTCCTTTATATTGCAGAGTATGTTTTGTTGAAACACCTAAAAGTTTTACTTAAAAACTAAGTAAATCTAGTTTTCAGTTACGTCTAAAAATAAATAAAAGCATGAATTAAATTGGTGCTAGTTATAAACTATGCAAATAGGTTAATTAATTACGTTTTTACTTACTTCCAGGTTGCTTTGAATTCATCATCGCCTTCTTCAGCTTGCACTTCTGATATGGATTCTCTTGTATCGACACCTTCAGAAGAAAATAAAAGCCTCGTTTCGGGCGTTAAAGTGAAAGACCTTGTAAAAGCTATCGAAAACAATAATTCTAACACAAAATCAAATAGTATAAGTAAAACCAATTCTAATCCCAGTGCTATAAAAGAAACCAGTATTAATAACCATAGTAGTATACGGACTGATGAAGATCGTGTAAAAAAATTAGAAACGCAGTTAAAGAACACCCTGGACAGGACTTTTTCTAACACATCCAGTCAGAGTGTCCATTCTGAAAGCAACGTTTCAGAAACTGAATTGAATGACGAAGAGGGTGGAAATAAACATGTGGTCAAATTTGAAACCTATGTTAAACGAGTGCGTAGTAAAATATTCTCTAGAACACGAAGGAAAAAGGAACATCTCTTCCATTGCTGTTTGTTGGTTGCCCTTAATAGGTGTACTCCGTATGTTAAGAGCAAATATCCAGAAAATGTAAGTATCTTGTTATAATTGCTTAAAGTATCCTTAATTGGAATTGTTCATTAAAATTGGTGTCTCTTTGAAGTGGCAAGGTGGGTTTAAACGTTTCTTGTACAACAGCAATTAATTGCTAGCCATAAAAATACAAGAATAATAAACTGAGGCACAGGCGCTGTTTTGCTTTAAAACTGCACACATTTATTTCGGATCTTTTTTTGGAGATTATAATTCTAGATTTAATAAACGCCAATCTAAACTATTCTTTTATATCCATAATTTAGGTCCAGGAGCCGCATAAAATAGCTGACCTATGCTTTCCGGAAGTTGAAAATGGAACAATGGACACAAGTGTTAAAGCTCAATGTTACTCTCTGATCATAACCAATGAAATGGGCGAGCGAACATTTGGTTACTGTCGACGGGTGCTCCCTGAGGCCTCCACCGCGTGCCTTCCACTAGCTTACTGCATTTTGAGCAAGCACCGTGCCCCAGGATTTTACCGTAGGGTCCTAGAGGAGTTGGAATTTAGGCACGGGTTCCCTGACAAATTCAGGAACGCATTCTTGGAAGAGCTGTACAAATGCAAGTTTCCTCAACCTGGGGAAACTATAGTTATTGATTGTTCCAAGATAATTTCCAGTGCAGGGTGCGATAAAGTCCCAGTGCTTGGTGAAAATAAAGTTTACAATAACGGTTTTGATAATAGTACAAATGAAACTGCTCGAAAGTGCTGTGATACCAAAAAATCAACAGAAAATATCTTGGTTAATAGTGTTGATGAGGACAGTGAGCTAGACTTAAAAACCTTCATTATCGTTTGCAATAATGGTGAATATGGGACATTGGTTCGGGGCAATAAAGGAAATAAAAATAGTTTGAATATCCAGAGAGGGTCTTCAACTGTTATTAATGGTAAGTTTTTGTTTGCTTATTTTACTTGAATGATATTTTCTATAGTACACAATTTATATTTCATTACTGAGATTATATTAGTTTTTGTGATGGTAAAATTTGAATATTACATGTAATATATTGTTAATTGAATATGTTATTGAAATCTGCTCAGTGAAGAAACAAAACTTAAATATTACAATGGCTTCACATGGATTTATGTTAATGGTTCAAAAACCTTTTTAACTTATAGGTGATGGCAAATTCTTGAATTTCTACGAGGGTTGCCTTTTATATTTCGGGACTGGGCAACCCTAGTGCTGCCATCTGGCAACTGACGTCTCTAGCGTAAAGTTTGACTGGTTTGACGGTATACGTACTCAGAACGTTTTGACGTGCGAGCGCTATTTATGTTGTTTACTGTAACTTTTAAAATTCATATCAGCCAAAAAATGATTTTAAATCGTGAACATTTTCGTGCGATTATTTTTTACAACTTTTCGTTTTCGGGATTAGAGAACAAAAACAAATATTTATCATCGAATGGTTTTATTGTTTTTCAAAATATTCTCCATGAAGATCAATACACATTTGCATGCGTGTGAACAAATTTTCGAAGCACTTTTTCCACTCCGATTGAGGTATCTCCAAAACATGCAGTTTGAACGCATCAACCGCTTCTTCAGGTGTCGAAAAACATTGATCTCGCAATTTATTTTTGATGCTCGAGAATAAAATGAAGCCATTGGGTGCCAAATCAGGACTATACGGCGGATGACTCTTCAAATCGACGTTTTGAATGCTCAAAAAGTCACTCGTTCGAACTGATGTGTGAGAGCTCGCTTTGTCGTGGTGGAGAATGATCCGTCTTCGGCGGTTGGTTTTTCTTATTTCTCCGAAGACTTGTGGCAAACAAATGGTTGTGTACCATTCACAATTGATGGTTCTACGTTGCACCAATGGTACGGTTGAGACATGTCCTGTTTTTCAGAAAAAACAGGCGACCATTTGCTTCGAAGTGCTTCGGGCACGAACGACTTTTGTTGGATTTGGCTCGCCTTGGAAGACCCAGACAGTCGACTGCTGTTTACTTTCGTGCTCATATGCGTAGATTCACGATCCGTCACCTGTCACGATGTCATACAAATGTTTTGAAGAACCGCGATCGAATTATTTGAGTAATTTTTGCGACCAATTGACACGAGTGTTTTTAAGCGATTGTCAAATTATATGGGATCCAACGCGAGCAAGTCTTTTTTTCGGCCAAATGTTCATGCAATATTGAATGTATGCTGGTCCCACTAATGTCCAAGGATACCTCAATCTCACGATAAGTCACATGGCGATCTTGCAGTAGCAGTTCACGCACCGCATCAATGTTTTTCGGAACAACAACCGATTTTGGACGACCTTCACGAAATTCGTCGTAGAGCGAACTACGGCCACGATTGAATTCGGTAAACCATCGATAAACACTGGTCCTTGATGGTGCTTCATCGCCAAAAATCGAATTAAGTTCATTGATGCACTGTTGTTGAGTTAATCCACGTCGAAAGTTGTAAAAATAATCGCACGAAAATATTTACGATTTAATTCCATTTTTTGGCCGATATGAATTTTTCACGTTACTGTAAACAACACAAACAGCGCTCGTACGTCAAAACGTTCTGAGTACGTATACCGTCAAATATGTTAAACTTTACGATAGAGACGTCAGTTGCCAGATGGCAGCACTAGGATTGCCCAGGCCCGAAATATAAAAGGCAACCCTCGTATTTACAGTCAAAAAGTCCATATAAACATATGTCCTAAACGTAACCATTAACGAGTTATTGTTTATTTCATAATTTATGAATTTTAGTTCAACGGATTTCTGAAATACTGATCTAGTTGCCATGATCGCGTCTTTTGTTTGGTAACATTGGAACATCGTTTTTAACAAATTATTGTTAGTTTATTACTGTGATACTGAAGTTATTGGCTTCTTCTTTGTATCCTTATTCCCATCGGAATTCAGAAGTGATTTACAATGCCAATGATATTTTCAAAGAATATGCAGATATTCATTATGTTTACGGGTCTGTGTGATAGAAATGCTTTAACAGCACAACAAGAATTCGTAGAAGATATCCCAATAGAAGATTGCCTACGAGTGCAGCTTTCTTTAATTCACATCACCAGCTGAGGGAACATGGCACTTTCAATACAAGACATGCAGTCGGCCAAGGAGTTGTCCGTAGACCCATAAACAATGATGAACAAGTTTTTGATTTATTACAAGAAGATCCGTCTTTAAGTGTGCGAAGAATTGCGTTACTTACTGGAATATTTAGAAACCAGGTTTGGAGAATAATAATAAGTGCTCGCTTACATCCATATCACCATTGAAGAGTTCAAGCTCTAGGTAATGATTTTGAAGCTCGTTTAAGATTTTGTAATTGGGAACAAAATAATCAAAACCTACTGCATATTTTATGGACCGATGAAGCTTCTTTCACACGAGATGATATCAATAATTATCATAATTTTCATGAATGGGCTGCAGAAAATCCTCATTTAAGAAGACGCTCGCATTTTCAACATAGATTTAGTGTTAATATGATAGCTGGTATTCTTAATGATCCTCTGTTTGGACCATTTGAACTGCCACGCCGTTTGAATGGTGCGAATTACGAATATTTTATAGAAAACTCTGTATACTTATTACTGGAAAATATGCCATTAAATATTAGACGTGTAATGTGGTATCAACATAATGAAGCACCAGCACATCAATGTCTTCGTGTTAGAGCTTGACTTAATGGTCATTTTCAGGGAAGATAGATTGAAGTAGAAGCACCCGTAGTATGGCCACCGCGTTCGCCGGATCTGACTCCATTGGATTTTTATTTTTGCACACGGTAGACGAATTACGCCAAAGAATACAACAGGCTGCCGATATTATTAGGAATAACCCAGCAACCATATTAAGAACGCAGCGATCTCTTCTGCGATGTGCGGCTTTGTATATCGAACGCAATGGAGATAATTTTGAAAATTTCTTGTAAATAAAATAAAAAAATTTATTAAAAAGAGATTTATTTCTTAAAATTCGTCGAACTAAAATTTCAGCCACATAAATTATAAAATAAACAATAACTCGTTAACGGTTACGTTTAGGACATATGTTTATATGGACTTTTCGACTATATAAGTTCTGGAATTCATCTTTGAAATATTGCCCGTACGTTGTTTATAGGCCAAACCATCATACATTTTGAAATTATATATAAGGGAAAATTATGCTCTTTTAAATACAATTTTTCCTCCTTGGTTGTCAGTCCTGAGACTGGTTTGTCACAGCTATCCACTTTTCTTTGTCTAAGAACTTTCGTTTCATTCCTTCCTAATTACTGCAAAATACAAATATCTACTATTAATAAAGAGCAAATTGAACTCTTAAATTTGCCGTAATTAATAGAATACCAAGATCAAATATGCTGTTTCTATAGGCCTGTACGTGTAACGTTACGCGTTCAGCTTGGTGTACCCACAAACAAAAGCACGTGGTTTTCAATTTGACGCGCGCGCAGTACGTGAAGGTTAGGTTCCTGCGTTGTTTTAAACTGTCGAACAAATATGTTAAAATTTCGTTGTGCTTGGTGGTGGAGTCTGGTAGACAATCATTGACACAGAACTGTACAGTTTCATAGAGTTCTCTCTAAATTTGTTTTTAAATTCTAAATACTACCCCTACTTAAATGGATGTTTTATATTTCCATTTTACCATGGTGAAAAATCACGTGATCTTCTTTGGTACACCAAGCTGAAGAAAAGTCACGTGAGGCACATGCTTAACAAGTATTTTTACCTATTGTTTAGGTTATTTTGCTTTCGATAAAAGATATTTAGTAATGCATTCGTATATGTAATTTAAATAAATACCATACCTATTTGAAACTGTTAAAGATGACGGTATAGACTATAGAGTAAGTGATAGAAGTACAACTTATAGTACAGAAAAGTTTTTTTTTTAGAAACAATACAGCTTGACCAATATAGCTGAAAACCTGACCGCGGATTGCACACAAGCAAGGTGGCTTAAGTTGGGGCGGAGCTTATTGTAAACTTGAACAGCGCGCTTGTAATATCGGTGCAGCCCGAAAAATACTAGTAGTAGCCTATGAGTTTAACCACTGCATTTTAACTACAGAAAGAAAGTTTCTACAGCCGAGTGTGCTAGGCGTGTGATATCGGATCTTTCATCTCCTTTCGGCGTATTTTGTCTCGCTTCTTTGTTTACGGATTTCGCGGCTTCAGCAAAGTTGGTCGAACTGTAACGTGAAAAATTGCAGTCCAAAAAACTTACTAGTTGTTATGCTTTTTAAGATAATTTTTTGTAATTTGTATAATACGTGAAAATATTTTTTTATTACATTTCGTGTTTAACTGAACATTTTTTTATACTTTTTAAATGTTGGACTGGCAACAGCATCGCATCAAGGAGATCATCCCGTTTATTTAGTTGTGTATAACTTTGATTTTTAGTTGTAATACAGCAGAGCGACTTTTTTTCTGACGTAAGTTGTTGGTGTGATGGACTTGCCTTCTACTTTTAACTTTATACATATATTTTATTATGTTCATTGCAATTCAACATCTATCCTAAAAGCACTATGTAAGGCTGATAATGAAGAATTAGGCTTTTCTCCATGGCCACATTTACACTACAGTTAATACAAACTGGCATCATTGGATGAATCTCGAATCTAAACCAAAGCTTCTCTTAAAACCAAGTAAATAAGAAATTATAATAAATATCATTTAGAGCGGGCGCCAGCGTGGTACGGTGGTTAAGAGCACTGGACTCTGACACGAAAGATCGGAAGTTCAAATCCTCGACTCGATGCCTGACGGGCGGCCTACCCAGTTGCTTTAAATAATTGGGTAACTGAGTTCGAACGAACAAGAGGCGATAATGCGGTTGTCCATTACGTGATGCCCACCACATTACCAGGTGTCACAAGTTTACCAGGGGACAACTGGGTGTGAGAGCAAGGGAATTTTCCGCCTTGCAGGCCAAACTCCTTCGTGGTGTGTAGAGGCTCACCATTATTATTTAGCCAGAATATATACATTGTGTACAATACGTTTATTGCAATTAACAATAAATATATCTAGTATGTGTTAAATAGATTTTGCCGCCACTAATCAAAATCAATACTGTTGCGTTTAGATTAACAAATCACCAACTTTGTTTTTAAGATTATATATTTTGTCACTAATTTGGTCGCGATATCCAAATCTAAAATTAAAAAAATTATTTATACGGGGTTTGTCCAAAAAGTAATGTCGGTGACAATTTATTGATTATCAGATCGGTACAACACATTAAAAGGTTTCAAAATAGGCTCCTCCTGCGTCGATACATCGCTTCCAGCGAGATTTCCAGCCATCGCAGGCGTTACGGTAGGCCTCCTCCGGAAGCATTTAAACATAATGGTATACGATTCGGCACCAGTGCAAATTTGATTGGTTTACTTCAAATATTAGACCAAAGGTTGAAGTGCCGAATCTCAGGTTAGAATGTTAAACAGTGCCCAGCCGCAGGTTGGAATGTTACCGTAAAATCAGGCAGACTGAAGTGCTGAATCGATGCTCAAAATGTTACCCAGTGCCCAGCTGTTAGTCGGAATGTTGCAGTAAATCATGAATAAAAAACACAAAGTTTATTTACTGTTTGCTAAAAATAAGCATTTATTTAAACAGAACATTTTAGAAATCTTAGACCATTATTGGCATAAGCCTAATGCCCAATGCCTTGTGACTTTGCGTTAGGTTGATTGCACTTGACTGCTAGAGCCAAATTTCTTTTTCGTTTTTTGCGAGTTTTAACAGTTTCACAGTGTGCTGGGCGACCAGAGGGTAATCGTTTACTACCTTTGGTAACTCCTAGGCGCCGTCTACTGATTGATGTTGTCTGAACCTTAACATGCGCGTTATGCCGATGTCGTAGTGGCATACAACTACCAGCAGTGCTTAAGAAGCTTTCCCAAGAAGTTTGCGTTTTTATGTTTTTCAACCGCTGAACAACTTTATTCAATACTGTGGGAGATGTGCCAAAATTTGCATGGTGCCTTGTCATCAATTCAAGAACCAAAGCTATATCGGTTTTTTCCGGTGTTTCTAAGGTACCACTTTCACCATTGCTGCCAGGAATGCTTTCGCTTTCAAATGCATTTTCTGGGACAATATTACTATGCACATCATAAACAGGTTTTTCAACTAGGTCTAATAATTCTTGCACTTTCATTGGCATATAAAATTATGCAGGCTGGACATTTTCACCAAATGCCAATTTTGCCATTGCATAATGTGATTGTGCACTTACAGCTGGCGCATTTGGCAGTGATTTATCATAGTAAAAATATATTGCGGCCTGATGCTTACAAAAATTTCCTAATCTACCATGCCCACAGCTGCAGAATCCAACATCGCAGTCAACTTCATAAACACTTCAGATCTTTTCTCACTTGCAACT
>JABXWE010009632.1:0-37627 GCA_014611495.1 Limonius californicus | reverse complement strand
AGTAATAAGCACTAAATAATATTTATGTAAATTACCTTGTAAAACGATTTCACGAACACGAAGATATTCAGTCCAAATTTTTCTGCGAGGACCATAGAAAAAAAGCAACAAGTGATGGACTTTCGTTTTGCAGTGCAAGATCAACACGGAGCAGGAGTGCCATACTAATTGCATCTGCTTACTTTTATCAACACCAAAAGAAAATAAGCTTCTACGTGAAAAGGTGTGTCTGTTTGAAAGTGCTTTGTTAAGTTAGACTTTACTATTTCTTTTATGTAACTTTGTCATTTAATTGTTAAAGTTGTTTAACGTTCTATAACAAAGAACCTATATAATAAAATTATATTTAATTCATTTTATTGTTACATCCATATTGTATAAATTCATGTTTACTACCTTGTATCCTTCGCTTACTATTTCTAATTAAATTAATCTAGAGAAAAGTCATTGCAGGAAGCAATATTTTGGATGTACCTTACTAATATTCAATACGGTATCGATTTGGATTTAATGGACAGGCAAGTAGCGTATGAATCTTCATACCTGATCCGTACCCTGGGGAAGTATTCTGAATTATTTTTAACTGTGATTTCGATATAACTCATAAACAGGTTTGCGACGAATGGAGATAGGCTATTACCCATTGCAGGACCGTCATGCTGTTCACAGAAGTTGCCCTCTATTTGAAAGCAGTTTTGGGACATACAGAGAGTAGTTAGCCTAACTCAGGGGTCTCCAAACTACTTAGCCTAACCGCCACACAGACTCCTCGACTAAGTCCCAAGGGCCAAGACCTTGCTAGCTCACCATATCAACATACTGTAGTTTTTAATTACGCACAAATTTTCGTACTCGGACTAGCCGGCGAGTGAGATATCTGCAGCGCAGGGTGCGGGGGGGGGACTACGCTCCGTTCGCAATTACGGTTGGTACTTACGGGCAAGTGTCAAAGACATTTTATTGCGGCGGACATAAGCGATGCACGTGCTGTGCGTTACGTACTGTTACGACTACTTATGACCTTGCTAAATATAAAGGACATGGCAAAGCTACAGTAGTACAGCACCATCTTGTGGGGAGTGCGGAATTACGCAAAAACGTCAATTATGCTTGGTTAGTCGAAGTATACAACGCCATGTTGTAGCGAGTAGCGAAGCTAGAGCATATTCTGGAAAAGTTTTGCTGTGTGATCGCTTGTCTGGAAGATTTGAATACTTTCCAGAGTTTTCGAATATGTTCTACGCACCAAGCACGCGTGGGCCACGCGGCGTGGAACAAATGCGGAAGACAACCGAGAGTTGGACAATTCCAAAGTTTGAATTCGAAGCGACAAGTGCCATCTGAAAAGCGAAATATAGTGCGACTAGTGTATTTTGTGACTATAGTTTCGTAGTGAAAATACAGTGTGTTTAATTGTGAGTGTTTAATTTAAGTAAAAGTGTCTTAAAGATAAACGAAAGACAGATAGTGAGTGAAGAACATTTAAAGAGCATTGGAGATATCAATATTTCATGATTGAGTCAACTAATAAGGCAGTGTGTATAATTTGCAATGAAACAATATCAGTCCTCAAATAATACACTATAAAACGTCATTATGATGCCAAACATTTTCAGAATTACTACAAATTTACAGGAAGCCTACGGTTAGAAAAATATGAATCTTTGAAACGCGGGTTGAAATCTCAACAATTGTTGCTTAAGAAAGTAAGTGCTGAACAGGAAGCAACAAGTAGTGCTAGTTTCCGCGTGGCTCTTTCAATAGCGAAACATGGGAAACCATTTACTGACGGCGAATTGCTTGGATACGTCAGAAGTCTTAAAGCCAGTCATGTCAGCTGTCAATTATATCAGATCACATGCGCTCCATCATCGTCAATTCCGCGAGTGAATTGAAGAGATTGGAGAAAATGACTTACCATATTATACTGCAGTACACTGGCTTATCTGCGGAAAAGTTCTAACGTGATTTTTTGAGCCTCGAGTAATAATCGAAATTTTCTTGAATGAAAGGAATCGTCCTCTGGCTGAATTACAAAACAATGAGTGGTTATGGAAGTTATCATTTTATACAGATTTAACTAAACATATGAATGGCTTTAATTTAAAATTACGTTAGTAACGTATTCGTTAACTTGCTCAGGGTCTAAATGGTTTGCTATGAGAAATTCCTGCAGGTATGTCATTATTTGTGGTATCAGACCACTAGGAGGCACTTACATAGAAAGAAAAACTATAATTTTGTCTTCAAGTAGCACTAGAGTTTTCATTTTCTTGAAAAATTCCAATAAATTATCTACGGAAAAACTGTTGAGTAGGCTAATTACTAAATTTTTTAGTTAACCATTTCGGAAGCAAATAAGTCGGTGAGTTAACACCCCAAACAGTAGGTCTCATCGACTTACCTGGTTTGTGTGTATTAGGAAGACAGAAGAGTTTATAGGCTTTTCCTAGATTTTTCCGAAATTTGGAAAAGTCGGGGATTTACGAAATTTACTGTTCTTTCTGTAACGAAAAATATGTTAGACTAACGGAACGTAATATTGAGATTATGTTTAAAGAACATGTAGTTTATTTCAAAAATCATAGGTTTGACCATTCAAGTGTTGTCCAACATATTTACGAGACAGGATGCGATATAAAACTAGAAAATTTAAAATTGTTAGAGGAAATGTTTTCAACAGAAGAATTAAATTGCTGTGAGAGCACTCTTCAATTCAGGTAATAGGCGAATTCCTAACTTATATTTAATTCATTTATTGAAAATAATTCCTTAACCGGTTGGGCGTAACGAACCCTAACTGAGATTTAGTGTTTAAGCCTTTGTTTGTTAGGTTATTAGCATTGGGGTTCAAATGTTGACTTGGTGCAGGACTTATATTCACAGCCCAGTTGCTTTAGTTAGTTCAAGTTCCTACCGATGGCAGCTTAGATGCCGAAACACGGATTTAGGTGTTCTAAATATTGTTCTTAATCTGATTATTTAGCAGTATGTTGATTCACAACACATTACCTCGGTAGTTACTGACGATCATATACAAGACATTTTTTAATGTATTCACACCGACCGCTTGTAAATATTAAGAGAGAAACTATCTTACTAATATTATCCTTCCCATATCTACTTCTCAAAGAGGTTGTGACTGTGAATGGTGATATATTATCTGACAATATCAATATCAGATACAGCATTATCTGTATTCGCAGTACATAAATACCAACCAAACTATTTGGGTAACTATGTTACGTTTTGTAATCAGTAAGTACCTACCGCAGAAGTCTCGCAAATAATATGCTCTCAATTAAAAAAATTTCTGGACAATTTTGTAAAGTTAATAGTAAATAATGGACTGCACTTATATTCATTAATTTAATAGTATTGTTATTCGTTTAATACTTCTGTTAAAACGTATGAGCTATTATATAAGATAAATATTTTTAGCTCATTTAATTATTGGTTTTTAATTTATAGTACCAGTGAATGTAATATGTGCAGAGAATAAAACTTAAATATTGTTAAGCAATCTGTGTGGTGTTCAGTGCAATGTACATAGTCCTAAGAATTAACTGTCATTTGACAAGAGCAAATACAGGAAATTAGAAATCCGACACGCATTTTAACACCAGCTACCAATAATAAAATAGCTATAAATAATCCTTGCTTAGCAGGTAATGTTCCTGACCACATAAAAAAATTTCAATTAATTTTCATGACTGTAGGGAAATTCGATATTGAAAATTTTCAAAACGTATTCTTAATACAGTGTATTTTAGACCACCTGAAATATCGTTATTCAGCACGTTTATTCAAAATACTATGTGTGGAATAAGCTTATTTTAGTTATATTCTATAACACTTTTCGTATAAAAAGCTCAAGGTTTTTGTGAATAGGCTGATTATAATTACAGTTTGTTGTAAACATAATAAAAAACATGTGAGCGGAGGATGCAAATTGAAAACGCTATACTAATAACATGTGGGTGTTTGGCAGAAGGAATTGCGCCTCCGCAGCAAACGTAGGTGTAAATTCAAATATTACTTTGCTATTTACGTTTTTAATATATCCGAATTTTATTGTTATGTCAGCGCTGAAAATATTAACGCCTGCTAACATTGTTGTTGTAATATTTCCATATTCATACGGAATATGGAAACCAATTCCCAAAAATATGTATGCAGTAAGAAAGTGTTTATGAACAAGTGAAGTTCGACTTTAACATTTCTTTTATTTTGGGATATGAAGATAAGGTTAACACTTTCACATTAAAACTGACCCAAAGTTCAGTACCTTCTCGACATAAGTAAAGTAAGATCGCAACCTCATCATTATGCACCATAGCACTGCAGCTGCGGCAAGATGAAGAGCATCTCAATAAGACCGAGACAATCTCAGTACCACACCATTGAATAGAGACAAACATACCACCTTACCATTAAGACAAGACAAGTTACGCTTTATCAGATTAAGAATGACACAGTTCAGTACCTTGCCAGTAAGAATGAGACAAGATCGCAACCTTATCATTCGGATTGGAGTAAGATCAGCGCTACAGCCCCGAACCAGAGCCAAGCTTAGCATCTTCATATTACGTTGACAAGCTCGGCGTCTCACCATTAAGCCGGGAACACGCTTAAACCTTCTCGTTCTCAAGGAGGTAAGTTTATTAACTCGTAATTAATATTTAAGCAAGTATAAGTTCTGATTGTCAAGTTTAACATGTATTCAAGATTACACCAGTAGGCCAAAGATACTTTCAGTAAAATTAAGGGCGATACTTTGTCTGCACCTCACTATTAAGACTAAGATAAGCTCAGTATCTTATTAATAATACTGTGATAAACTTAGTACTCTATTGCTGAAATCAATACAAGCTTAAGGCCTCTTCATTATATCTCTGATAAGTGCAGTAGCTCGTAATTAATTCTGAGAGGAGCTTCATTCCACATCATTAATAGGAAATTTACTAGTTTGCAATTAATAACGAGACAAGGAGAGCATCACATCATTAAATGAATTTCAGATATAAGCTGAATACCTTATCATAGTAAGTAAGGTTAAGAAATCAGTTTGACATGAAGCATGTAACAAGATCATTATCATACCATTAGGATGAGGCAAGCTAACGATCACATCATTAACACTGAACCAAGCTAATCACCTTATCACTAGAATTCATTCTAGATATCCACCTCGCCGTTAGAACCGAGATAGCCCAATAGTTCACTATAGAAACCGAAACTACCTTGGCACCTTCTCACTAAGACTGCGATAAACTTAGTAACTCTCACGATTATGGCAAAAAAAACTCACTGTACTAAGACACCGGCCTTTTATTGCCATTAGAACAAGTAGTATTATGTGTGCGGGAAGATCGATATAACACTGAAACGAAAATTACGCATAGCAAACCAGCTACTTCATGATTAAAAATGAGACCATTTTACTGGCAAACTAATGGAAATAGGAAAAACAAACTACCTTTTCATATAGATTGTGACATTCGGCCGCTTTTATTGAACGCACCCTGTATGCGCGTTATTTATTCCTTCACACTGTTAAGTGCGGAGAACATACAGAAGTCAGGCTCCAGCTCTCGACCTGAGTGTTACGCAGATTTAAAATTACCTACGAGAGTCTGAATCAGTGTAATTTACCAATACGTAATTAATTTCGCTTTCTGCGGTACCATTTACGATACGTCCGAAGAAGGGGTGTATTCAGTTTACTAATAATTCCGAAAATATCGAAAGTACCGATTTGGGAAATTTCGTCGATGACGCAATATTGAAAAAACCCCCAAACGCAAGCGGTTTCAAGAGAAGCAACTGTAAAAACTTCGCTATTACACCCAGGGACTGACTCAAGCCTTACACCCCTCTGACGGGCCACGCTTCAGCTGCTCCATTAAGTTTACCGGGGGAGGCAACCGGAAACGCATGCCGTTAATTGTGAAATCTTCTGCGATTAGTTTATATTTTGTATGTTTTATTGGAAGATATTTAATGATATAAGACACTGCGTGCAAAAGGCCTTCCTGCAGTATTTTTTTTTTCATGTATTATTAGCTTAGATTTAATTGTATTGGGGTTCATCTGTGAGTCACCTTGTTTAATATTAAGATTGTTCGTTTCAAACTGTGTATTTTTTAAATAATGTTTATCTTTGTTCATTACCAAATTATAATCATTTAACCATTTCGCGTGTATTTTGTCCGCTTCTTTAATTTAAATAAATGCCTAGTTAAACTCGACTCCTATTTTATTTTGATCCCTGTTAAAAGTACTGAGCAGATTCCTGTAAGGGCGGCTGAGGGTGATTCTTGCGCCCCTTTGTTTACTAGGATAGTAAATTCACATTTTTTATTATTAACAATTGCGTGAAAAGGTATGTTTCATCACGCACAACGTGATTGGCCGTTCAAAGTGACATGGAGCTTGAGCAGTGCCGGATCTAGTGATATTCCCGTTGGCGCCCTCACTTATTACGACTTTATTCCGAATTTGATCATATTTGAAAGCGGTGTATTTTACAAAAGGAACCCCCTTACTCCTCTAAGCTAAGCTAGGGCATGCCGTCGTTTATGTGTCACAATTTCGTTTAAGCCCATGACAAGATTATATTAAATTCAGTAAGAATCTCAGTAGCGAACTACAGAAACTGAGATAAATTAGGAAGTGCGATCTCCTTTCGGCCAAAATTTTGGTCGCGACCGCCTCTTGTAGTATTTAACTTTATTCGGAATCATCCGCTAATCGGCCAACTGACGCCATCAATTACCATTACCATTTCCCCGACATTTCCACCATATTCGGGAAGGCGCTAGATGGGATTGGTAAAATTTGTGGAAAATCCATTTTGCTTTATATATGCAGCGTAACGCGGTGAGATTAGTCGTCATTTCAAATTTGTGTGCTGTACTGCTGACTGTGTTTTGAGTGCAATAAATTGACAACAAATATTTAATTTCAAGTACGAGCTACACTCGTTTTGTTGACGATGGATACATTTTAACGGCTGTTAGAATCTTCCACGTGTGGCAGTGAGAACATCACAAAAAAATAGATTGTGTAGCAATTAATATCTCTAATATGGTTTTACCGTTATTTCCCAGAAACCACAGTGCGCACTTTTTGGAGAAGTGTAGTGAAAAGAAAGTATGAAGCCATCGAAGATATTTCGACGTTTAAGTACCAAACATCCCGAAAAAATAGGCTGTGGAATTCTTTGAAAGAAATCTAAACTGCCTTCACCTATATATCAGCAACCACTACCAATGAAAAGGTACTGCTATGAAGTTATGAGTTGGATTTCGCATTGCAAAAACCAATAAGCCACACACAATTGCTGAAGGTCTAATATTACCAGCAGCTGCTCAATTGGTGCAAATAATGATTGGTGAAAAAGAGGCTCACAAGTTGAAAGGAATACCTCTTTCTAATAATACTATCCAAACAAGAATAAGAGACATGACAAGATATTAAAACACAAGTTGTTGAAAATGCACATACGGCTGGGGAATCCGCTGATATTTTTAACCGAGTTCAATTTGTAGCATTGTAACATACAATACTCGATATGGTATCATAGAATATATGTTGGGTTGTACTCCATGAGGGATCAATATCACAGGAAAATATTTTTTCGACACTTTCAAGCAAAGTAGAAATATGTACGAGACAGAGTTAAAGGGCAAAGGCTAGGAAGTATTGCAGTTGTACAGTTCAGGAAAAAGTGCGACGGATGCTGGGCCAAATGCTATGCTATATCTACCGATGACGCAAAGGCTATGACAGCACATCGATCTCGTCTTATTGTGAGATTAAAAGAGATAGTGACAAATGCTACATGATTACATAGGTGCTTGCATAGAAAAGCTTTTGAATCAAAATCTTTACCTTTTAAAATGGATTGTGTTCATAAAAATGTATTTAAAGTAGTAAATTGCACCAATAAAACACATCGCAGATTGGTATTTTTCGAAAAATTTGTGAAGGCGTTGATTGTTTCTACGCAAAAATTCTTTATCACACGGAAGCAAGATGGTTTTCGAGGGGTAACGTGTTTAGGAGAGTTTTCCAATTAAAAGCGATATTTTTGATGTGCCTGCTAGAGTAGATACCGGAATATTAGTATATATTTTCCAATTCCCTTTGGCTTCCTAGGCTGGATTTCCTTGCTGGTATTATCTAGCAATTAAACACTCTGATTAACAGGTTGCGATATTAACATAATAACCAATTTAACAGATTTATGAAGAAATTTGATTTCTGGTAGATTCGATAAAAGAAGTTTGATTCATTACAGTGCGTTCAGGAACTCATGGAAGACCTAGTTAAGGATGGTGATATGATAAATTCTGAGCAGGTGTTTGCAGATATGCAAGTTAGTTTGTACAATTTAAAACAACAGCTCATAGACTATTTAACCTAAGAAATTGGGAACGGGTATGACAATCACAGATGGATGCTGAATCTGTTTTTCGACAATTCCGTTGAACAAGCTGAAATTTCGATAAACATGAAAGAAAAACTTATTGAAGTATTATGGGACGGAATGTTGAAACTAGACTTCTTTTCCCATAGCGTAGATCGACTTTGGACCAAAAGAATTGAAGAAGACGCGGAGCTTGCGGACGAACCTATAAAATGTTTGTGGATATTTGCCATCATATATTAAGTTTCTCGTATAGAACTGCTATCAAAACAAAAGTAAGAAGTCTCCTCAAACTTGAAAATGATATTACTGTGTGTGTATCGAACACAGAGCCCAGATTTGCAGAACTAGTTTCCGAAACACAGGCACATGCGTTTCTTTAATGTTTCTACTTTGCTACTTGTTTTTATGTTTTAGTTATTTATTGTAAGGTTCCTGCATTTATTTAAGATTTTACTATTATAAGTTCGATTTGATTTTGTTTGTTTGTTTACTTTGTGAAAGGCAGAAATAAATGTCTTGAAGGGGCATTTTGTTTTATTTTGGTAATCCTACCGCTACTTCCTAGGGGGTCGCCTACCACACTATGGAAACCACTGACTAAGAGTATGACAAGCGAAATAACCCTTTATGAAGACACATAGATGCTATCAGTATCTTAAGCCTAACCACCTCATTGAGGTTGATACTTCTTTCTTGAGTTCGAAATACGATTGGGACAAGTAAATCGCCTTGTGGTGAGGTGTTTGATGAATATTAGTACTAGATTATGTAATAAACTAATTACTTTAAGCAATTCAATAAAGCCAATTGAGCCAAGCTCAGCATCACACTATAAATGTTAACACAATTTTAGTAGCTCATCATTATGACCGAGTTAAGCTCAATGCCTTATGAGTAAGACTAAGATAAATTGAGGACTCCGTTGCAGAAACTCAAACTTACGACGAATTAAGACTAGGTCAAATTTATCATCTCATTATTAAGAGTAAAACAAAATAATTCTTCAG
This sequence comes from Limonius californicus, assembly GCA_014611495.1. Taxonomy (NCBI): domain Eukaryota; kingdom Metazoa; phylum Arthropoda; class Insecta; order Coleoptera; family Elateridae; genus Limonius; species Limonius californicus. The sequence goes on along the minus strand of JABXWE010009632.1, from coordinate 28,183 downwards.
GATCCCATAGATGGAGATAATGCGCGTACCCTACTATAAACAGTTTTGAAATTTTATTGGCAATGCTGATACAAGCTATGCAGACCAAGACGTGCACAATACTTTCAGCTTTGACGTTTGTAAAGGTAATTAGAGTAAATATAAACAATAATAATATTTGACATGTTTTAACAAAGAGGAAAATCAACGTTCTGTATTGTTCTAATCACAGCAAGACTGGAAATCTTTTAAAGGCAGATAGTGATTACGTGCTTGTTTGAGATTAACCAAGGGTCGAGGGCAACCTGATGTTTCCAAGGTAGCAGGAATGCGTTTATGGCAACGCGAAATTTGATACTAATAGTTTTTTAGGGCTTGAGATTGTGGGTCATGAGAAGGGATGCTTGGCTTTGTTGTAAGATTGTAGAGAAAAAGTAGCAAACCCTTATACCCGCATTGCTAAATTAATGACTCATCAACATATTGTTAGAGTATCGAATGAAAATATTTTGCTACAATGTAGTTTTGTTCTATCAAATGGTGCGTTATTTTTAAATTTCAGAATTAAATATAAATATAATTATATATATATTGCTATGAATTTTATTATAATAATTAATTATTTATCATTTAATCGCCCCACGTTGGCAGCGACCAAAATAGATGCTATGTATTAATTATTTAATATTTTTTTGTGACAATAAATTTATAATTATGTAATTTAGTTGGGCGCCAATTTTCAGTTTTCTCAAAATTAAATAAACATAAATTAATATTCCAGCATCTAAATTGACTCTTAAAACTCAAGGAAAGATGATTCGTGGCTTCACTAATTTAGATAGCTTTTTATGCAGCAAATATAACATATAATATTATAAACGCAAAATTAAATTATGACTTAGCTTGAATATCCAGTCCCTTGGATGGTAGTGTAGACACCATTTCTTCTAAAACTGCAACATCTGCATATTCATACTGTTTACAAGTCTCTTTGTATCGGCCGGAACCAGTTGAAATCTACTATGACAGCTTCCAGTACGCAAATTCCAAAGTTTGCGAAACAAATTCACTGAATTACTATAATCGTTCAGTTAAATGTTCAATTTTGTCAAGGTAAGTCCTTTCATTGTTATAAACAGCACAGGATTTTTTTTATTTTCAATAATTAAATGAATGATTTTAATTTTATTTTCTTATTATTTTCAGAAAAATTCCACAAATAAGACTCACTTCAATTAGTAAGATAATTCGGTAAATTCTTTTATTATTCAGCACTATAATTCAATTAAACACAAATTCTGGAAACACTTTATATTCACAAACTGTTTTTTTTTAATTTTGTCAACAAAGTTTCATAACCTCATAATTTTTGTAAGGTAACGCCTCTTTTATAATAAAATTACATTTAGCACTGATAAAAATTGCGTGCATTTTCTACGATGGCCATAAAGGAACTAATTTCAATTTTTCTTGCCAGAAACCTCTACATAAGTCGACAAAAACGCATCGTTACTATGCAACGTCCCAAATACAAGGATGAAATTTAAAACAAAATCTAGTGAATTTTATAATTAAATTTAAAATAATTCATATTACGCTTATAAATAAACCTATCACAAAACTAATTTCAGATTCAAAATCTACGAATTTTTTAACAACTTTTGATACCCAAATTTCCTATCTTTGAAATGATAAATATTACATTTTTAAAATATAATTAACTCCACAAAAATAACTCCAAAACTCTACAAAAACATAATTAACACACTCCTAATATCATAACACGAGTTTAGTCATACATAAACATCCTATAAAACAGATATTTACAACTTAAATTAACAAAATTCCAAACATAACCTATAACTTCCTATATTTATATAAAAACACAATTATCGTTAATTAAACAATACTATCCAACAAATAAACCTAACAAATACCTTCCTAGATGTAAAATACAACTTATTTAGCCAATATAAAACCATATATTAACAAGATTATATTTAATTCAACCATAAACTTAAATTAACTACTATCTTTGAGTTTTAGGGCTCTGGTACAGTTCAAAAATACCCCCATCACTATCTACAACGAGTAATAAATCATACAACAGGATTACAAATAGCCAAACACAGCAAAACTTCACCTGGAGTTCATATTTCATAAAATGATGTAACGTACGAAGTATCGGAAACACTTCTTACATAAAACAGGTTTATAAAAACATTTTTAAACAAAATATTTCATTAATTGATATAAATTACGACATTGTTAATCTATTTATACTATGTTTCAGGTTAAATTAAGGAAATTAATACCAATAAACCCTTTTTAAAAATATAACAGTCCTTCCGAATGTATTTTAGTGTAGTTTAAGGCATGATTAAGACATATAACAAATAGTTAATAATAATTACATTAATTTAATATAAATATCATGGCAATATATATATATATATATAATATAAATTCAGGGTTGTTTTTCAACACAAGTTCATTCAAAGGAAGCAATAACTACCTTACTGGATTTAACACTCACTCAGATTAATATTCTGCGTTGGCATAACCCAGATTGAAATACATAATTCAGGTCCTCGTTTCCAATACTAAAAAGCCTATTAGCTCGTATTCGTACCGTCGATCTGAAAATCGGTTAGAATTTTGGTTAAGCTTACACTCTGTGGTTCCCAGGCTCCTGACAAAATCCTAATAATTACTATTAGCATTTTAAATCAGACTCAACGACCAAACAAGATTGATATTCCAAGTTATACGCTACCGCAACCCGACGGATATTCAACTCATAATTGTGTAGGTATTAGCTTGTAACATCGTCGAAAAATTACCGCCCATCCATTGGACTGAAGATTCTATAGGTAGCATAATTTTAATTATACCACCAAAGCATTCATATAAATAGATACAATTTTTGGGCTCAATTTTATTCAATTTAATGATGATAATATACCTGTAGTATATTTTATTTTATTACAGCTAACCATTTCTGCTTTAAAATACAATCACCGACAAAAATAATGCAGGATTTTTCAAAATTAAATTTTTCTCGAAGCGTAAGAATTCAATTTTTTATGGCCTCAACTTGTTGAACCTCTGAAGATCTTGCCAAAAATAAATGCCTTAATAGAGGAAAAACTAAGTAGCTTTTTTTACATAAACGCTTATCATTGTTAATAGCTGCATGAAAAATGTGTTGCCTATAAACGCAGGAAAAAAGCGTCACTACTTTTGTCGCCGACTGTGCAGTATAGCGGGCAATGTAATTTAAATAAATTCACTAGAAATGTCAACGATATAATTAGGAGAGCTATCATTTTCACACCAAATTAAATAGCTGCTAACCAAGTGAGCAAAGGCGCAAGCACGATTTCAATATGTAGCATTGTAATGAAACGAATTAATTTCCAATTTCATGTGCTTAAAGTTGTATTGTCGGGGTTACCCACATTAATGTAGTGGGGAAAGCACCTGCTATTTATAATTTACTATTAATTGTGCTAAAATATGGTTGTTAATTGATAGATAGAATTCCCTGGAATATAGCAATTTCCAAATTGATTTACAAATGAAGACTATGGGTTTACTTGCTTCTACTTAGGATTTTTAAAAATATGTAGTTTCTAAGTCTGCAATAGGTAGTAGGGAACCAAAGTCCATATTCTTTGTTCTGTGTATTGTAATAATGTCTAATTATATTTGCGTTTCTAATATAACATAATATATAATATAATTTTCCTAAAGAGATGTAGTGCCAAAATGCCACATTATAAAAATATTTTGTAATATACAGGGTGCCTCGCTACACCGGAGCATCGACAAGGTATTACTTTTTAAATAGAACGCCCTTTATATTTTTGCGTTTTTAAATTCTGTATAGAATTATTTTTCCAAAGATTTCCTGTTTTCTGATTTTGGATGAGGCGTTGCCAAGTTTATCTCTAAAATGTGAAAATTTTGGTCGGCATAAGGTTTAACCAATTAATTCGTTGCATGGGTATTATGACTAATTCAGAATACATATTTTTCAGTTATGCCAAGTGATGTATTAAAACGACGCAAATATAATTTTATTCTACATGGTGTTTTTTAAACCCGGTGAAATTTCATTTACTTCAAATAGAAGAAACATGAGATCGCTAGAAAAATTATTTTGCGGTGGATGAAAATATGTTAAAATATAAAGTGTTCTTTTTAGAAGCTAATAACATCAAGGTGCTTCTCAGTAGCAAGTCACCCTGTATATTTAATAACATTTGTATAATGTGTGCCTTTTGGGACTACATCACTTAAAAATAAATTAAATTTTTAGTCCAGTTTAATAATGCCAATATTGGAATTTGACACACTAATGAGCAACCCCGTATATTGTCAGTAGAATTATAAAGTGTTCTATTTAAGAAAACAATAATTTCAAACCCTGTATAGTTAAAAATATTTATTAATGGGCGCGTCTTGGGAATACATCACAAAAGAAGAATTGTAAAAACATTTTAATAATTCCAATATTGGACTTTGAGGCACTAATCAGCAACGCTGCCAAGTCAAGATTTCCAATAAATTCACTATAGTTTCCAAAGCATCCTAAAACTATTTGTACGAATCTACGAGTTTAAAATTCAGTCTTCGGAAAATTGTCCCTGGAGTTTTAATAGATTTCTTGAGCATCTAACATGCATACCTTACAATATAGGAAGGAGAGACCCCGTTTCAGATTTTACTGGAATTTTCTAATTACCCTAAAAGTATATAGAAATTCATAGGTAGAAAATTCGAATTACATAATGTTACTGCATAAATGTATTTTTCTTAATAGTTTAATACAATGTTTAAAGCAATCAGATTATTCAGCTATGAACAGTTCTATAATTTTGAGTATTGAGCTATCTTATTTACATTGTTTAAATTATTTACTCACTAAATTCAATTTATCCTATACAAGTCTTGACGCGTAATGCTTTCGGAGCCAAGCATTAACCTTCGGGTGACCAGGTGGAATCATTGTGGGATCAAAACGCTTATCTAGTTGTATTTTCCAACTTTTTGTTATTGCAGCTTGGTATTTTATAATCCCCTTATCATTCTAAGGTTAATATATCAGCTCCCGTGAAAATAAGAAGTTATTGCCAAGCACTACGAACAGTTGTAACAATTTTTAAACGTTGTGAATAAGCTATATACATTTATTTTCATTCTGAATACTGCATTTTTAATAATTATCAAATTTTCTTAAAAAGAATTTTTGAATCGCAAGGGGTTGTGTCATCCCGAATTTTAAAGCTTTCGCTATTGTATAGATGATATGCTACATTTTAAAATTCATTGATTATAATTGAAACTGTAGATAAATATTGCAGTTGTAAGGTAATAATGCACTACATTAAAAATTGATTATACATTAAATTTCCGAAACAAATAATAAACAGTAATGAACGAAGGTTTTACTGCTAGGCAGTTCAAATTAACAAATATACGACGTAATCTCTTCGGGCTCAGACCGCGTCGCCGTTGAATTGATTGCTGCTGACGTTTCGCTAACTACTGCAAACATTATCAAAGCGCTTTGACAATCGGGACCTACGGCTTTACGTGCCCTCTGAAGCACAACGATAATAAAAATATCGATACCCGATACAGTCTAGAACTGTAAATCGCTATTTATTTAGTTAAATATCTTGGTAATTATCAAAGATATGAAAAAATGATGATGGTACATTTATAAATGATGCCAAAAAAATAAAAATGGCCGTTTTCGCGATATTGGTAGCAACTTTTTAATATCAAATAGACGTCATATTGGATTTTGCAAGTATAGGATTTAAATGTTTTGTTTTTGTTCCATTTGTGTTCAAAGTAAACTTGACTTGTATTTGTTTCATTCTTACTGTAAGTATTTGAAATTAAACCACCTAATGAGTTGCTGTTTTATTATTTAGATATAAGTTAGATAGATCTTTGAAAGAGTAAAAAGAATTGCTACATACCATGTAAAAATCCAGTAGGGTGTCCATTATACTTTAGCTTTGACAGGCCTTTAAGCCGATTGCTAATAATCTCCTTCATTTTTTGCCTTTATTCCGCCAGTTCTGTACTCCTTTCTGTCGCAAATCCTTTAGCACTTATTATAGCCAGCTCTTCCTAGGTCTTCCCTGTATTCTGTTTTTTATTACATTTAGTGATAATACCATTTTAATTAAGTACTCTTTCTTTTGGCCGCCTGTCTATATGCCCTAACCATCTCAACCTTTGGGCTCTAATAAAGGGGCTGATTGTAGCTTTCCAAACATCTGCTGTACTTCCTCGTTCCCTCTTCGTTCCCATCCTTCCGCAGTCCTTTTTCCTCCGTATATCTTTCTTACACTTCCTTTCCCTCATCTCCATTTTCTCTTTTTCAACTTCATTCAGCATCCACGTTTAGCTGCCGTACATCACTATAGGTCTTAGCATCGTTTTATACACACGTAGTTTTGCACTCTGCGACACATTTTTTGCTTTCTATAACTCCTTTGACTATTCTGGGTTCTATTTCCTTTCGTTCGTTTTCTTCTGCTGTTATTAAGACCCCTACATACAAGAAACTCTATACTTCTTCTACCTCCAACATCTTCTTTTCTGCTAGTAGCTTAAACTGTATCTTTCGACCTGTCGTCTCTTTATTTTTCTTGCCCATAAACATGTATTTGGTTTTGTCCTTGTTTATACTTCGTCCCACATTTGTTGCCGTTTTTTCAAATGTTTAACCCTCGCTTCTAACTCTTTTCTCGTTCTTGCCATTAGTACAACGTCATCCGCATAGGTTAAACACTGGCGACTCATCGTATTTAGAGTTCCTGTCCTGTTAATGCATCTTTTCCTTATTATTCCCTCTAATGCCATATTGAAAAGTGTCGTAGACAGGGGGTCCCCCAGTCGTAGTCCTCTGTTCACCTCAAATTCCGATGAGAGTTTACCGTTAACTCTTACTGTGTTAGTGGAATTTGTTATCGGCATGACTGTTAATTCTATTAGATTAATAGGGATATTCAGATTTTTCATTATTTCGTACAGGGTTCTTCGGTTTATGCTATCATAAGCCTGCCGGAAGTCAATAAATACGGCGTAGATGCCAACTTTATGTTCATAGCATGTTGTTTCTAGTTCTTTTAGGTCAGAAATCTGATCCATTACCGATCTATTCTTTCTAAAACCTCCATAGTACTCGACTAGTTGTTCCTCTGCATATTTTTGTATTTTATTTCTGAATAATGTTGCTAGGATTTTATACGTTGTGTGTAGCAGAGCTATCCCCCTGTAATTTTCGCATCTGGACTTTTCCCCTTTTTCATATATTGGTATAATAGCAGCCTTCTTGCATGCCTCTGGCATTGTCTTCTCCTGCCATATTTTCCTAATTAAATCATATATTTCTTCATCTATCTTTTCTCCTCCATGTTTTATTAATTCTGCAGATAAGCAATTTTCTCCAGAGTTTTTCCATTCTTTAGGGAGTCCATTAGTTATTAAATAGTGCTAACAATACCCCGGAAACCGCCTTCTTAAATTTATAATCATCATTTATAAGTGTCTAATTAAATCAAATAACTTTTACATGAAAAATTTTTTCATATCTTTTATAATTATGGAGATAATTGAAACTTGAAGAAAATAGCCACTTTCAGTTTTTTTGGAATAATTTCTAAACTGTTCGGAATTTTCTCATCGGAATCTGAATTACCACTAAAAACTGCTCAACGTTGCCCATTTGAACAAATCTCTATCTTTAACAATAAGAAAGAAGCCCATGGCAGCCTACTCAATCTGGGACACACGCAATTTAACAACACTGTAACTATCTAATTTCTGTTAACAAAAAACCTATAAAACTAAAAAGCTCTACTTTTAGCACTTTTCTGGTAAATATTCGTACCTACAGCAATATTACTCTTTATAGCAATGTTATGTATTCGAAAACGTTGGCGACGTCTTTTATTCTATTTTAACTTCAAACATATTGGACCATTAAAATATTGTGGTCACGTTAATTGCTGAATAGAACGGTTGAAGCTAATGATTAATTACAGTTATATTTTTGCTCAACGTATGCTGAACGTTTACATTTACAAATTCCATATACCTATGATGTTTAAATGACACACTCTCAATGAGGGTCTGCATCTACATAGCTGAACTTTGCAGTTATAACATTCAGAATATCTTATGCCTAATACAATGATACTACCTGTAAATCCTAACAACCTAAACTATTCCTACCTCTTCAAACTATATCAATACCAAACCAACAACAACGAAATGAAGAAAGCACATCCGTTACACATAGTTAATTTAAGATATACTCTCATGTATTAATGCAACGCTACTCTTCCCAATAAAAACTATATCTCCAAAAAAAACTCCAGTAGTCATTTATGATCCCGGTGGTCAACACAGACATGGTAGAGTAACAGCGATCGGCCGTACTACGTTAAGTTGTCGGTCCCAGCTATCGCTAGTAGTTAGGTCAAGCAAGAGGCGCTACCGCGACCTTAAAACTTTGATACCAAGCCCTGGCGCAACCAAATGAATTACGTGACAACACATACATGATTTCATATCAAAAATCAGAGACAAATCATCTCCTCCTGTGCACTACTTTCAAGGAACTGCTCCAAAAGTGCCCAAAACTAGGCAGAAACCTACAAAGCGAAAACAGCACTGATATTCTCGGTAATAAATCCGGACATGAGAATGACATTTTAAGTACTTGCAGCAGATAGCGTTTTTATCAGTGAAATTTTCGCTATCCTACAAGTACCTATCACTGCGTCCAAGGATAGTACTGACAACTCATTCCGAAAGCAGCCCCTAGACAGTCAATATTACATATTTTATATTGTGCAATAAGGTTGACCGTCTGTGGATCATATTGAAAGGTTGAAATATATTTAGTGAATCAAAAAGAGTTTAATTTTTAGTGCGCAATATGGAATAAATTGCATCGTGTGAGTGCAGTATTGTGCAATATTGATTCATTTCTGCCACACCAGTCGTGGCGGGAGCTTCTCGAATGATAAACTATATCTACCAAAGAAAAACAAGATGATAGAAAATCTATTTTAGAGTGCATTAAAGTATATCTTTCTGTGCCGACTTTGTGGAATGTGACGTTCAAGCAATATAGAAGTAGAATACAAAAAAGTGAACAACAGGAAGTTCCGCTGCACAAATATACAGAAAAGTAGTAGAAAGTTTCGAAAATTGGTTCACTCTGTCTTTGTTCTTTTAATACTATTTAAAGGAAGTACTCATTGCTTTCTTAAATCACTCCTCCATCCACTTCCGCTTCATCTTCTCCTTTTTTTTTTAAGCGCACTGTCGGTGCAATAGGCACACAACTAGCTTATGTGATACTCAACATGTTGGCTACACAGATATATCAGGCAACAACTCAATTATTGGGCAATAATATTATACCGCCTGGGACACCCAGTAATTCTATTGTGCGATAATATAGCACAATAATATTGACCATCTAGGGACCGCTTGATCAAAACAGACTTTTGTGGTGCAACTCAAACGATACAAGACAACAATCTATCAAAAAATTAATAAATACATATATAGCAGCGGCTATTCAGGTAAAAGAATCACCTTCTATTGGACTCCATCTCGCGTTGGGGTACATGGAAATGAAAATGCTGACGCGGCGGCTGCTCGAGAAGCAATAACGTATTTAAAGTCCATCCACATAGAAAAAGTGTATTCATTTTACCTCAAGTTATACTGAAACACCTGCACCAATAATAGAGCGTCACAAACAGCAAACTTCACAATATTCAGTTATCAGCAAAACCTTGGAGTCGGCCAACTTATGCAAAAGGGAAGCTGTTCTTCTTTATTAAATATTGAGAAATGGACACGGCAAATTAGCGCATTCGTACCTATTCGGCGACCAATCTGTCCAACATATTACACTCATCTAACAAAGAAGCAGTTGAATGCAACCGGTACGCTGCACAAGGAAGACAGTTCCAAATAACCCCTAACCTACGGACTACATTATGAACATCCAAGAAGAAACCACCAAAGTGATAACATTCCTTAATATAAATTTTTATTAAACATATTATGTATAGTACTTGTACTGTCTCATAATCTACAATACATTTGAAATTTTACGGTGAATGTATTGTCATAGGCGTAGCGATGTTTTTCAATGCATGCATTTCGATTTACGTTTAGTGAAAAACAGAAATAATAATAGCATGTATCTGTGTATGTATTTTGATTGGGCGAGATCTATGACGCGATTTTCCAAGCATTTCTTCTGTCGACTTTGACCATATCTGTGCTATTGTACATCGTAAGTGCAAATTTTGGTTAGCTGGGGTAGTTCCAACACCAGTACTGATTTTTGACGTGTTACACATCGTACTGGCATGCGATCTATGGTTTTGCTTCTTATCCGACAGAAACTCTACTTTTAGATTTTTCCCCGCTAGGAAAATATTACTCACCCCAGTCGGGATCAAACCCGCGTCTCTTGGATCTGTATACAATCTGTGACCATTTCTTTGCAGCATATGCTTAATTTCCACCACTTGCTTTTTCGTAACTGTTTTTTTTTTATTACACTTAACTACAGAAATAGGCGATCAAAATAAGAATCACCGAAGGTCAAGTAGTGTCTACTGCAGATGTATTGGAAATGACGTCGCTTCTTTTATAATACCGTTTTTTGGTCAAACACTATACTACTTATGCTCATGTTGCTAGTATATCCGCACAGTGGTATCAAACTTTGACTAGCTGGCAGAAAAATGTCTATCCACAATATATAAATTTATGTCGTAACTTTCAACTTGTACCCACTGATTTATATTCTACACATTTTTCAAATATCCAATATTATATGAAAGCTATATACCTACGTAGTTAATTAATATGCATGCACTAAGAGAACTTACCTTTATGTCACTAGAACGAAACACAGATTTATCCTTATATTAACAAAATAAATTCACTAAAACAGCCAAGTTATCACACACTTAAATCACAAACGCAGGTAGAAGCAAGAGACTAACACAAACTAGCAAGTAAAAACGGAAATATGGAATGATTATCTCTCAATGCCACGTTATTTAATATTACCGCATGTGGCACGAAATACAAATCCCGCCAAGTCTGAAGGATTAAAAAGTTTTAAAATACTATTAATGAAAAATCTGCTAAAAGCACTGCTGGTTTTATTTTAAATATTTATGAAACGTGTGTAAAATTCGTAATTCGGACTATGACGAGTGTGGTTCGTACGTAGCTTAGTTTATATGTAATCTTGGTTGGGCATATAAGTACAGCAAGCATGGTGATCAAGTTTCGCAACAAAATTTGTAATTTTATTTTAATGTTTTTTTTAACCATAAATCACGTCAACGATATTTTTTGAAAGTCACTATCTAAGGTAATTTTTTTGGTGGGTTTTGTTCTTGCTCTATAACGTCATCATTAATTTTTTTAAATGCAAGCCTGTTTTTTGCTATTATTTTGATAAACCTCCTTGCCAGTTAAATAGTGATAATAAATATGTTTGTTTTTTGGCGTGGTTTACATATTAAGGGAACAAAAAGGTAGAGAAATAATCTTCGCCAAATATAAATGTGTATTTAGATCAAACTTCAACAGGAAGTAGAAGTTAATGTCACAATTTTAACATGTTTACGTTTCGCCACAGGAAATTGGGCTTCTTCAGAAAATACATTAATATTTATATATTACTGGGCACATATTATAATACATATGAAGCGAGATATTAGAAACAACAAAAAATTATACACTTAGTTAAAATAATAGAACATTAACATTTAAAATTTTAATTTTGACAAGTAATGTGATTTTTATTAATATGGCTGCAGTACCAGCAAATGGTGATATTTATATAATTAGTACCCCATGCAATAACCGGCCTCAGTCTCTAGTCGTTAGCGCATTTGCCTTTAGACCCAAGTGACGCAGGGTCGAATCCGGCCCAGGTCAACGAGATTTTTCTATCTAGAAAAAATCTGAAAATACGCCTTGTGTCGGATAAGAAGTAAAGCCGTAGGTCCCGTGCCACTGCGATGTGTGACACGTTAAAAATAACTATTGGAGTTAGAATTCTTAGTTAAGGTGTGTAATGGGCCAAATATGGCCTGAGAATTCACATAAAGTTCAAAGTTCGATTGGGCAGGGATGGGCATAAATGTGGACGGCAAGGACCTCGCTCATCTAAGATATGCGGACGATATAGTCACCTTTCCTAAAATGGGGAAAGAATTACAACTTACGATTGAAAAATTACAAGAACAATCCAGAAAATGGGTATGACGAGAAGGGAGACAACAATAATAAGAAACCTCGAAAAACCGGGACATATAACATTATAAGGAGGCGCAATAGACTTGTAGATTCATATATATTTGGGACACAATATAAAGATGAAATACGTTATTTTTTGTTCTGAAATAAAGAAACTTTTCCACTGTATCTAGAAAGTAAGATATTGGACAAGTGCATTCTGCTCGTTCTGGTACTACCGAAACTATAACCTTAACCAACAAGGTCATGAAAAAATTGGGAACAGTACAAAGTGCAACGGAGAATGGTCGGAATAACATTGAGAGATAGAAGAAGGAACGAATGGTTAAGGAAAGAACTAAGGATAAGGGTTTATCGAATGGGGTAGCAGAACAAAAATGGAGTTGGACAGCACATATAGTATGAGCGGACAACAGATGGACAAACACAGTAGGCCACTGGTAACCAGAATAGGGAAAACACACATTGGCCGACCACCTAAGAGATGGGAAGACAACATAAGGATGACAGCGTGACGAAAATTGAGATAACTAGCAGAGGAGACAGAAGAAACGACTGTGTCCGATACTGAACAACTAGAGTCTTAAAACCGAAAAAAAAGAAGAAGAAGAAGAGTTCTGCAATTGTGACTAGCATTTAGTGGCATTCAACTACACTGGAACTTCCCGCCACGCTCTGTCGATTTTTCAGAGCAGCTTGACTATAAACATGATATATGATATGATGGTTTTGTGTTTGTAACCTCAATTTATCGTCGTCAGCACACATGTTGTTATGGCTATGGTTTCAGTTCGGAAAACCGTGAAGAATTCCAAGTTAATGGTATAGTCTTCCCCTGTTCTAGCTTCAAATATATCTGCTCCCGTGCCGCTATTAGTTCTTGATCTATCTGTATACCAGATTATCTTGAGATTTTACAGTTCTTCTTTTTTCTGCTCTGCTCTCTTTTCAGGTACTACGAACCTGAAAGGTTCCTGAAGTCGAAAACATCGCTGATTGTATCTGAATGCATTTCAGGGAATGCTCTCTTATCTATATCTAGAGCTTACGGTACTTTGGCGTGATCCATAAATCGTGGATATATCAGCATTTGTCCGTGTTTTTTTAGGAAGAAAATGATATTTTTCTGCAAATCAGTTTATTATTCTCAAATTATTATCCTACTATTGTTCAAAGTTCAAAGAACCTATTTTTAATAAAAATAAGAGCACTATGAAAAAATTACCTAACACAAAGAAATGTTCAAATTGTTCACTATTAGTAATTTCCGGGCTGACACTTTTCATTTCTAAACAAACCCTACGATTTAAATCATCTATATTCTTTGACCTACTACTGTACACTGATAATTTCACAGGTAGACCTCAAAGCTTTTATAAGATCACAAAATTTTAACATTTTTGGAGTCTATTTCGAAATATATTCTTTTAATTAAGAAGTTGTGGAGACTCTCAGTTCTCAGTCACTCATCTAATATTTAATGAAAATAAAAATGGTAATATTTTTCAATGTATAAGTTTAGTAAATAATATAAAAGTCACTTAGAAATCCCAAGATATTACATATACGACACCAAACATCTTGACACCACTATTCGTGGGGCAATAGCAGTACGCCTACTGAAGAGACAAGATTTCACGATAGGTAGGTAAGCGTCTGGGTAATCTAAATAACGTCGACTCATATCTTAAACCTAGGAAATGTTGGGTGTAGAAGGTTATGTTTACTCCAATGAATATTGTTAGGAATTAAATTTTTAGTAATTTATTGTTTAGTGAAAATCCTGTGAAAAAAGGGAATCAGTGGATTAATCCTCCTATAATGGCAAAGACTACTTCTATAGAAAGAACGTAATGAAAATGGGCTATTACGTAGTAGGTGTCATGAAAAATAATGTCAATTGATGAATTGCCTAAAGCTACGCCAGGTAATCCTCCTACAGTAAATATAAGAATGAATCCTCAAAGTATTTGAGGGGACAATTTATTTGTGTACCGTGAAGGGTAGCTAATCAACTAACAATTTTAATTCCAGTTGGAACGGCAATGATTATAGTTGCTGAAGTGAAATATGCTCGGGTATCAACAGTAAATATATGATGAGCCCATACTACAAAGCCTAGAAGTCCAATTGCTGTTATAGCGTAGATGATCCCGATACACCCAAATGTTTCCTTTTTTTTCTCTTTTTTGTCTTACAATGTGGGAGATTATTCCAAATCCAGGAAGAAGTAAAATGTATACTGCAAGATGATCAAAAAATCAAAATAAGTATTGATAAAGAATGGGGTCACCTCCTCCGGCAGGGTCAAAGAATGAGGTTTTAGATTTCGATCTGTTAATAATATTGTAATTTTTCCTGCTAGAACCGGCAGAGAAAGGAGAAGAAAAAAAGCAGTAATTGCTACTGCTCAAACAAACAGAGGTATACTATCAAAAAAGAAATTAAGCATCATGAAATACAAGGCTGTTGCAAAAAAATATATATAGGACTTTAACTATATCTGGCTGCTGAACTATATTTCGGCTTAATACATATTCAAAATTAAGTATTGGTTATTTTGTGGTTTTATGTATCCTGTATTGCGGATAAAAACACAGCCAAGGTACCAACTGTTTCATACTAACTCGAAGATTCCTTCTGTGAGTTTCGTAATCCTCCACGCAAAGTGATATAGGAAGTATCTTTCGACTATCTATCACGACAATTGTAGAATAATTTTATGACTTTCTCATTTACCAGTTATCATCACTTACTGTTACAAATAAAGTTATTTCCATAATATATATATACAATCTAATTTATAGGCTTTTAACTTCTATGCAACCACGGCGTGTATGCTAATACGGAGAATATCGATTGTTTTAAGTGTCTCTATGCGGTTTAAAACTTTAAGTACTTATTTGAAGATTTATTGCGGATATATTTTTTATCATACGTAGTACTGCAATACTGTAAATTCTAGCCAGTTCGTCACTGATGGTTTAACTAATAAGAATAGCGTATAAGTCAGTTAAATCGATTAATTGTAACTATTTTTTATCCGAATATTAAATAGTAGGATTTTGAATATTGCTTCTCCAATCTTCTTGTACGAATTCGGAAATGCGCGTTGTAATGTTTATTTCCTTGCTTTTTTTTAATTCTCATAAAATATTATTACATTTTAGTAATGAAGCAAAACTTCGAAAGTAGTAATAGGTAAACCCACTTGCAGCCTATGCCATCGAGTTTGTTAAGCATTTTAGAAGAACAAATAAAATCCATCACGGTTTATCACACAGTTCAAACTGCGACTTTTACCAGGTGTAAAAGTCATCCTTGCTGATATTAAGTTATGTATTGAGAAGTAAATATTTTATATTGATGAGTGAGTAATATGTAATTCTAGCACAGTATACCGTACTTTTGTAACTATTTAATAATAGTAGTAAATGTTTTAAAATGTATAGCTACAGTGAAGGCATGTGTTGTCCAATATTTACAGAATGTGTCATTGATAATAATGTATGTATGTATACACTAAAGTGTAAGCGTAAATTTTGGTTCTGACTTTTAGAAATCCCCAATAAGGTCCTCCTAAATAACAGGAGTACAGCTACAAGCTTCTAAATATTCTCGTAGGACGTCCTATTAGTTTATCAACTCCTATTACGTTATACATGCATTAATTTATTCTTCTTCTTCTTCTTCTTAAGTGTCTATCCTCTGTGGATGTTGGCTATCACATTAGACCACATAATTTTGTTGACTGCTGATCTGAATATGGTGGTGGAAGTCATACCAGTCCATTGTCGTAGTTTCTTTAACCACGATATTCTCCTATTCCGGGCCTCTTTCTCCCTCTCTCATCCCTTGCAATATTAGCTGGAGCAACCGGTACCTTTCGTTTTGCATTACATGACCGAAATATGCTAGTTTTCTGACCTTAACTGTTGTCACAATTTCTAAATCTTTTTGCATTCGTTGGATAACTGCAGTACTAGCAATGGGATGAGTTCAGGAAATTCTGAGCATGCGGCGATAGCACCACATCTCAAAAGCCTCCAAACGTTCCATTGCTGCTTCCGTAAGAGTCCAGGCTTCCACACCGTACATCAGAGTGGAGAAGACGTAACATCTGAGGACTCGGGTTCGAGTGTTAATATTTAGTATCCTAAGTCATAATACATTTCGGAGGCTATTAAAAACCGTTCTAGCTTTTTCAATTCGGCATCTTATTTCCTGTGAATGGTTCCAATCTTTATTGAGTTTGCAACTTAAATATGTTATTTTATCAGCTATTTCGAGAATAGCATGGTTTACCAAAAATCGGTGTTGCGCTTTGTTATTTTTACTCACTACCAGAATCTGGGTCTTCTTACAGTTTAGCTTCATTTCGTATCTGTTACATGTGCTACTACTCGGTCAGTTACGTTTTGTAATCCTTCAGCGCTGTCGGCAAGTAACGCCGTGCCATCTGCGTATCTCAAATTGTTCAACACCTCTCCATTAATAATGATACCTTCCTCAATTCCTTTTAAGGCTTCTTTGAAGAGCATTTCTGAGTAAGCGTTAAATAACAGTGGTGACAATATGCATCACTGTCGTACTTCTCTCTGCACTAAAAATTCTTGCGAGAATTCGTTATCTACGCGAAAAGTTGCTTCTTGGTACAGATACAGATTTGTTATGAGGCGTACGTCTTTATCATCGATTCCGGATTCATTGAAAATTTCAATAAGTTTTTGGTGCTGCACTTTGTCGAATGCCTTTTCAAAGTCTATAAAGCATGCATATACATTGCAATTAATGTCACGCGCCCTCTGGATGAGAACCTGTATACTAAACAGGCTTTCCGTGTACCTAGTTCTATTCTAAAGTCAAATTGGACGTTACTAATGTTTTCCTCCAGTTTCCTGTATATACGTGCATGCAAGGTGTTCAATAGAATTTTAAAGGCATGACTCATCAGGCTGATGACTCTGTGGTCTACACATTTGTTGGCGATTTTTTTTCTTCGGCAGTGCTATAAAAAGGTTAACATAAACCAATCTTTTAGTAGTTGCCCAGTTTCATAAATTTTGCTTATTAACTTTGTTAAGAGTTTAAGCTGATTGCTCTCTAGTAGTTTAAATATTTCACTCTGTATTAGATCTGGTCCAGGGTCTTTGTTATTTTTCAGTCGTTTTACTGCTTTTGCTACCTCATCTAGTGTTATTTCTGGGCCCACATTCCCTTGTATGATAATGTTTATTGGTTCTTCGTCTCCAAATAATTCTTCCATGTATTCTTTCCATGTTCCTAAGATTTTGTCATTTTCTATAATCTGTTTGTTATCTGACTCCAGAATTGCACTATTATTTCGTGATTAATTGATTCCTGCTACTTCTTTGATCTTCTTGTGTAAGTTTAATGTGTCATGCTTTTCTGGTAACGTTTCAATTTCTTTACACTCATTGTCTAACCATAACTCCGTTGCCTTCTTTATCTTCCTATTAATTATTCTGTTTATTTCTTTATATTTTTCTTCATTTCTATTTCTGTATTGTCTTCTTTTATCTATATATTGTAATATTTCGTCAGTCATCCATTCTTGCATCTTTATTTTCTTTCCTGGTTTCAGCTCGTTTTCTGTCACGGCAATAATAGTGTTTTTCATTTTGATCCACATATCCTCTATATCTATATCTTCGTCTTCATTCTGTTGTTCTGGGATTGCGGCGTTTATTCTGTCAATTCGTTTTCGTTGTTTATTTTTTCGGAACTTTTTTTAACCATAATTTAATTCGAGCTAACGGGAGGTTATGATCTGAGAGGACATCCGCTCCTGGATATGTTTTTGCTGATTTACTGGCGTTTTGATACCGTTTATTCACCAAAATATAATCTATCTGATTTTTTATGATTCTTTCGGGACTATCCGCCGAAGATTTCCACGTGTAGCGTCTTCGGGGTGGTAAGTGAAAATATGTGTGCATTCTTGCAAGTTCCTTTTCTTGACAGAACTGAATAAGTCGATCTCCTCTATCATTTCTGATTCCCTAATCCTCCTACCATGTTCTCTATCGCTCCTTTACCGACCTTGGCATTGAGCTCGCTTAAGATGACGTTGATCTCTTGTTTCTTTGTGTGTTTTATTACCGTATTTTCCTACTTTTGTGCATCTAAAGGTAACAATAATTATATAGCGTGAGTTATAGTTCATTATTCAACACTGTGTAATCAATCACGAAATAGAATATTCATTACTCCATACCTTGATAACCAATCACAAACATGCAATTAAACCATTTACAATCAATCCAGTGACAGTTAAAATAAATACACTTATCAAAATCATATCTGTCGTAAATTTTGAAATGTCACAATACTAGTTCACAATTTCTAGGAAAATTAAATTATTTAAATAGTGTAAATCCAATTTACTACTAGTGAATAAAGTTTAGTATTCACCTCGCGGTAATCGCAATAACTCGTTGGATGATTACAGCACTCGCCTCCGGCTCGTGCTGCAAACTACATCCGCGTGAGATATTGCCTGCGATACCGCTCCTTGAATAACATATTATAATTCTATAATTGAAAGGTAGATAACAGTGATGACGAGGGCAAGGTTTCCTCTAATATTGTTCTTATTTATAAATTGTATTATAGAATTGTGCATTTTTGCATTCCCCTATTTACAGCATTCCTTACCTTAATTATAAATATTATTATTAAGTTTTACTCAATATTCATATTCCACAGTTTACAATTTTAAGATGCACTCCAGAACATTTAAGGATAACGTTGTAAGGGTTACGACGTTATCTGTAAAAATCTGCAGTTTCGGTATACCACTTTGAAGTATATACGGATGAGTCAAACAGATATTTTTTTCCATTTATTCATACTACCGTCCGCCCCTTCCCGGAACCGCTTTTGTATGAGTAAAGACACACGAATGGCATTCATTATGCTTCTGTTAGGATAAAATTACCACACTAAATACATTTTTTTCTCATTCATTTATGCTACCGTCCCCCCCAGCACTGGAACCGCTTTAGCATTACTTCAGCGTGGTGCAGCCGTCCCTTACATACTAACCATTCATGCAACATGCACCCTAAACTTAACTAAGCGGAATACGGTCGTCTCAGCCGTGGTTTGAACACGCGGCCATCGGTAGCATTTCACTGTCTCCTCGCGTGACAACGCATATTCGCACTGTCCCACCGAGGTCCCAGTCAAGCAGATCTACATACCAAATTGACTAGAAAAGGACAAACTATACTACACAATGTTAAATCAACCGCCACAAATTACATCTTCTGATGTTTAGTTGTTTTTGTTTTGGTCCGAATACGTACAAAATACGTAATAGACGGAAAATTAACAAACAGACATTTAAAGTCACTCTGTTTGAAGTGTGTTTTCAAACAGAACTGTAATACTTCACATACAAAATCATTTGACTGCTGTTTACAATTTTCTTCTAACACAGTATACGAACCAATAATAAACGAATTCACATATACTTTTATTTTTATACCTGCCCCGGAAATGAGTTCTGCACGCGTGTTCTACTGTAAACATTTCGGATAATTTAATAAACTACGAGTATATCTGTAAAATAAACACAGCTTACATATTTCAAAATATCGTTTTACATGATACATCTGCTACTTTTCGGTTAAAATATTGAAAAGGAACAAGTCCTTGCAATGCTTTGGTAACTCGCATACGGGTGCGTTTGTCTGACACGCTTGCGTTGCGGCAAATTTGTATTAGGAACTCGAACTAAATTGTATTTCCTGCACAAAAACACCAAGTGTGTAAGTACATTTTTGCTTCACGCTGGATAATACTAAACTATGATCAAGTTGGAAACGTTTATATGTGTTTTTTAGGATTGATACATGTGCATGTGCTGTTTAGTAAAAAAATAAATAAAATTCTCAAATTCTTTACTTGCATTTATATTTAGTTTAATTTTCTTCATCTTACTTTTAGTATTCAGGTTTAAGACTTTTATTTAGAAACAAGAAGTAAAAATAGTAATTTAGGCTGACATTTACAATTTCCCTTCATAAATTTGAATGGTTTTACAGAATAAGTTTATAGATTTCGGATGTAATTAATTGACTAATTATGATTAATTAATCTTCAGTACTGAATGCTTAAATAACAGAAATTACATTTTTTTGTGCCTTGCCATAATCTTTTTCTGTTCAATACATTAATGTGAAATCGTAACCATAACATTGGTTACTAGAACAATTCCTTTGAGTTTTCTCTCTGATAAAACTGCCATTCGGTCTGAAGGATTTGTCAAATGACCGTCCTTATATATATTTTTGGTACTTTGCTGTATGATTTGCCATTAAAACGGCTTAAGCTTGCAATCAAAAGTTTTATCACGTACTGCGTGGCCTGCCTCCAAACTCTTTCAATTTACTCTAGATGATTGATCGCAACCATTTTCACAGATGACTTCAGCAGCCTCTTGAATGTATAAGAGCCAATCGAAATATCAGGTTACATAGGAACAAGTAATGGTCAAGTTTAGTGTTTTAGAATACGGAATTTACATAAGGAAAGTATGTGGTGAAAGAAAGGTTGAATAATATCTTGTTACATTTCATACATAATTTGACAATATTTTAAGAATTGCTGACTAGTTTTCTTTTTTATTAATATCCCAATTTCTTTGCAACCTCTACATGCACATTTAGCAAATTGTATGATACTTACAATTGGCATTTAGAAGAATACTCAGCAGCATACACCTGTAACAAATAGGCCTTAACACTTGTCGTGGTATCTATACCGAGTGCTATGCGGATAACGTAACGATTCTTATAACAGGGAATTTCTCAAAAGCAGTCTCAGATGTTGTACATCATCGAAAATTGGTATAGCTACTACTAACTGTCAGCAAATTCGAAGAAAGCCGAACTAGTTCTGTTCACACGAAAAAGACAGCTATGAGGCTATCGAGACCCAACTCTCTTCATAAACCCCTGCCATGGGAATGTCAGGTTAAATACTTGGGACTAGTTTTACACTCACGGAGAACCCGAACAGATCATGTGGGGAACATGCTTAAGAAAGCCGCCGCAGCTTTTAGGGTTTGCAGAACAACCATATGGACTACCTGGGGCTTTACTGCAAAAATACTGTCACGTATTTATCCAACTATGATTAAACCCAAGGTTCTCTTCGTTTCTCTGGTATGGTAACTTGGGGCAGCAAATATCAGTACCAAGACCAAGCAAACTAACTAGCATCAGCGTCTCTTATGAGAAATACGCCAACGGTGGCACTACAGGTTGTTCCGGTAGTTCACCTTCTACATCTTCTAGCAGTGGAGAAGGTTGGGACGGCTGACCACAGGGTATGACGAACCAGCAACAGGGGATCTGGAATACCCACGTACAACCATAGCACGAGGCATACATCTACATGGAACACCAAACGCTTATTAGAAATCCGCTCAAATCACAAGCGCAAACAGTAGACGTTTAGGAGAATACTCTTTATCCTATATTATTCCTAAAAGGATGGGTAGCACATCACAGAATAATCCCATTAAATGGGTATTCTAAGAAGGGTGGCTGGGCTGGGGCTGGCATCTGCGGGTAAACATAAACATCAACATTTACGCGTATAGCCAAACCGCAACTCCAAGAAAACCTCAAAGTTGTTGTATGGGTGTTGGTCGTCTCTACAGACCCTGGCCACAAGCAATATTGTAAAAGTTAAAGTAGGTACCCGGACATGCAGGTATTGTCGGGAACTAAAAGGTAGCGAGGGGGCGAATATCGACTTATCGTACCGGAACCTGCATTCGGAGTCACGATCAATACCATTAGATGTGGGATTCAACAGGTTCCATTCCCGCTACAGGGGAAATCAAATTTCTAAGTAACTGAAGCTTATTAGGAAACTTAGGAAACCTATTAAGAGCCCTTCGCTTAAATTATCCAAAAACTGCTAAACTTGAGTAGAGATTATCTCAGGATGGTAACAAAATCTGAACAAACAAGTAACAACTATTGGCGTTGGAAACAACACTCTCTGTCGTAGATGCGTAACGGAGGAAGAAATTTCTTACAGCGTGTTGCGTGAATTCCTAGTTTGGGCGACACTCAGGCACAGCTACCTGAGGCTCGAATTTGTGAGGCCATATTTAATTCTAATTTGTTCATTACACAAAAACCATGGTGGCTACTCTTAAGACTTTATTTTCGAAAGTTTGTAATCTTCGTAGGTAAGTACTTGACAAGGTACCCCATACCGGGCACGCAAACATCGTCAAAAGTCTGCTTTGCGATATGCAATTGACGTCTACTTGATTAACTTCGGACTTTTAGCTATTTATCTTTAACTTTTAATATCTCGGTAATAAATTAATTTGAGTCATATATTTGTATGAACTTTTTTGTTTATTTCGTGCTGGAGAACACATCCCCAAAATAGTGCCGGCCAATTCCGAAACACCCTGTATATATAGATATCATCAATGCAAAAAAGTCATGATAACCATGGGTTCGAAAATCAACCGTTTCCAAGATATGGAGTTTTTTAAGAAAATAAATATTTCTTCTTTTATCAATAAGTTCCCCACCCATTAAAACAAATAGCCGTGCAAATAAAACATTTTAGTTACAAATAATTAAAGTAGATGTTCATCATGTCCTCCCTTCATTTGTACACATCCTTCGCATCCCCGTAAAAATGAACGCCACATTATTTCGAAGATTCCCGGATTCATACGACCAGTCTGTCAGGCATGTTATATTCGTTCTCACAATTCCTTTAATTTATTCACAGGACTTGAATAAACTAACGACTTTAAATACTCCCAAACACAAAAGTCGAGCGGATTTAGATCAGGAAATCTAGGTGGCCACGCAACTGGACCCCTCACCCTATCCACCGCCGTTGTGATTTTCGTTTAGGAAATTTCTGACCATGATTGAAAAATGTGCAGGAGCCCCATCGTGCGTCAACCACATATTCATTCTATGAATGAGGGGTACATCTTCTAACGATAGTGATAAGGCATTACGCAATAAGTCAAGATACAAATAGCCAGTCAAACGGTTCGGTAGAAAGGAAGGTCCTATCATATGGTCTCCAAAAAAGCCAAGCCAAACGTTAATTGAAAATTGTTGTTGATGATTCGATTCAATAATAGCATGAGGGTTTACATTTGGCCAAACATGGCCATTGTGGAAATAAGAAATGTCATTTGTTGCGAAACTAGTTTCGTCAGTAAATAAGACTTCACTAACAACGTTAACGTTTTCCGCAGCTGTTCCCAGTGCCCAGCGGCAAAGCTCCAGACGTGCAGCATAATCAGGCACAATACGAGGCTGTACCCTTTGAATATGGTATGGGTACAATTGCTCCTCACGTAACATTCTCCAAATTAGGGAAGAATTAGTATTCGTGTGGACAGAAAGGCTTCTAGTACTGGTACCTGGATTTTCTTCAATCCTCTTTAAAATCTTAAGTTACGCTTCAGGAGTAGAAACTGATCTAGGCAGACCACCACCACCGTTTCTTGATTTAAATGCGCCAACTTGTGATAAACGTTGATGCGTAAAATGTGTAATGATGTGTAAAAAATTTGTCACGCGGAAGTGCCCGGTTCGGAAATGCTTCAGCATACAAGCGACGCGCTTCATAAGAATTACCATTGGCCTTCACCATACATGAAATGCATATCTGTCATTTCCGCGTTGGTGTACATTTTCCAACAACAACAATAACAATATTAATACTTACAAAATTCAAACAAATGTTGTTTTATCCACTTCCATAGCAGACGCGATAGATACGATTCTGCACTCCTACTCTGCGTAAATAATTTGGGTGTATCTTGAAAACGATTGATTTTAGAACCCATGTTGATTACGACTTTTTTGTTTGTATTAATGAGATCCGTAAGTAGGTAAAATATCCGAACATATCTTTTTAACACCCTGTATAATTCAGTAATGTACGCTCAATCTTCTAGGACGAATTTCTATTATTATCGGGTAGAGTAGTCTTAGTTTGTTGTGAACATCAATGAGCTTTTGGTTTATATGTGCTTCTCAAATGTGCCGATGTTCCAAATGTACCTACAAGTATTTCACTGCCTGATGCTTTTTATTCCATTTAATTTATTTATTATCTATTAAACTAATTTTTGGATTGTTGTATTGCTTTGATGTGAAAATTTTTGCTAAACGTTTACCGAAATTTAATGAAATGTTGCAGCTCGGTTAAACCATTGTTGTAGTTCGTTTGTGGCGTCTTGATGAGTGCCTATAGCTATATTACTGTCATGAGTTTGTGATATAATTGTAGCATTATCATTGTTGGAAGAGAAATATTGTGCATGTAGATATTGAACAGTAGAGGTCCCAGAACAGAACCTAGGGCTACTCCAGCTTTAATTTTTTTAATATAAGATGTTGTGTTAAATCTGGTATTGAATGTTCGGCCATCTAAGAAGAAGTATATAAAGTTGGTAATATAATTGGGAATTTCTAGTTCTAACATTTTGTAGAGTAAGCCTTCGTGCCATATTTAAGTCTACATATGTGTAAAACAGTCACAGGCGATATTATTATTATATTAAACGTTTTTAAGGTTTGTGAGGATATTTCAGAGGGCTGTTTGAAGATTATGTTTTGTCTACCAACCATCAATATTTTTATGAATTAAAGTTGTAGTAGAAGAAAAAACCAGCCGCTTGTTTAAATACTAAAACGACAATTTTAAACACATTTTCTCTATTTCCTAATTCCTGAATTATGTTTGTAGTATACGTTTTCCAATTTCCCTAAAAATCACTTTGAAACTTTCAATAATTTAGATATCATTTCTTACATTCTATGTAGGTAAATTCTATTAACCCTAGATCTCATATCTGGTGACTATTATTATACGGAGTACTGGAGTATTTATAAAAACATTCTAATTTCGTAGAGTTTTATGGTGTTGGATTCTTTCTAGGTACTGAAATGTAGCGAAATTGTGCAAAGAGTCACGGATTTGGAAATATTGTCATTAAAGTATCGAAAATTTACTGAAATACCACATAAATACTACAGAAATCATTGTAGATAGATTTTAAGTGGATGAATGCTTAATGTTTCTTCAATAAATAAGAATTGTATATTCATACTGGTGTTTCCTATTTATAGGTACGTTTTTTTTTTGGAAAATAAGAGCAAGTTTTGTTAAATCTTAATCCAAACCCTAACGGCATTCCCTGGATATAGACCGTAAAGACACTGTTTTTGATGAGATGAACAGTAAGCTTTTAATTAGATCACTTTGTATATTATGTGGTTGTACAATCCATTTAAGACTAATCTTTTAAAGGCGCCTTTAGTTAAATAACTTGTTACAAAGTTAACCTGCAGAACAAAATTTTGGTTAACTTGCTGTTCGTTAAGACGTTACGTTTTGATTATGTTTTAGCTGAGTTTGGTTATATGGGAGTGATCCAATGGATGCATTTAGATTTTTGACAAGTTTTCAACGATACCATCAAAGTCTACAAAAACTTAAAATACAGACCAAGTCGTTTTTAATTAAGTTAGAGCTGTTTGCTCTCATATGGCAGTCAAACAGGCTGCTTCCTGTTCCTCTTTTCCAAACGCCTTCTACTCCACAGATTATATGCTACACTGTACAAAATAAAAATTATATTTGCAGTCTCTAAAATAAGCAAATAAGATCTTCATAAAGTTTTATTTATCATTAATTTACAATAATACAAAAATATATTAATATACCGTGAGCATAGACCTGCTTGTGCTTTAACGCAGATGGTAATAATACAAAACAGTTTCGTTACCTTTTCTACGTAACTTATTTTGATAACCTTCCATGCATTCCCTTTCATGTTCCTGGTCATCCTTGGTGCCTAGAAGCCTATTTCGAGAATGCGTCAATGGCATGTCTTATTAAATGCTTTTTAATGAAGTATTTTTATTTATATGTTAATGTTAAGCAGCTTCAATGTTACACTAAAATTATTTTGTATGCTTGCGACAGAGAACAAACTAAGCACGTCATAGGTATTTATGACGTCAATTGTGTATTTTGAGCACAATGGAAAAGAAAGTGTAGGCAATTAGGATAGCATGAACGCGTTTTGTTTTTTCGACGATGATACAAATAGGGTCATAAATATCCAGGACGCATATTTGTTAATTCCCTGTGGGTAGCAGCAACATTTCAGAAGCTTGCATTGTAGATTTGAGGCTATGCGCCGCTATTGCCGCAGAACTACTAAACAGAACGGTATAGTAAAGTATTTCCTCTATACATTTCTTCTTCTTTTACACAGGAAACCTATGAATGTAAACCTTGCAATGCTTCCATTTCCATTCTTGAAGATCCCTGATTTCCTCTTCACGTATTTTTATACCAATAACATTTATGCAGAATGAAAAGGCAATGTACATATATGAACAATGAACAGCCAACATCACACTTAATCCACTAATACGTCGAATTTACAGAAATACAGATGTTCAACAGGAATTTTTATGTATGCACATCTATGGTTGCTTAGTAATTTAGAGTTTTATTATTGAAACTCAATATCTGATTCAATATTAAGAGCTGAATAGCAAACCATTTCTTGCAGTAGAGTTGTAACTTTCTTACAAGCAAATGGCAGGAATAATTGTACTGGATCGAACGCTTAAGTTAGCGCATGCATTATTGCAACTTTACAAAGCATAGTAGATGACCAGGAAATATTTATAAATATCAAATTGACCTCAAATAATTGGATTTACCATTCACAGCAGCCAATAATTGAATTTTATGTATAAGTTCCGCATATCTGAATCACGGTTGGATAATATCATTACCTAAGTACTTGTAGTTAGTCATGTTTATTACCTATTTACAATAATAATTTAAGCACAGCTGTACTAATTATTTGACTGATGATGGTTTGAGCTATCAGGTATTCATCAATGTAAGTCTTAGATGTAACCTTCACCATAAAGATGACTAACTAGAAATATACTATTAATGATAATATAAAATGTATATCTTCCTATTTGTATTACAATTTCTTCTAAGTTCATAATTTCAATAAATACACAAAATAATTGATTGAGTATTTAATTACGGGTGGTCAAATTTACAAATATGTAGCGCGCAGAACGTCAAGATCAGAGGACTGATTGAAGGACTTTAAGTCTGTATCACATGAAATGGAAGTGTGAGGAGCGACTTGGGCATCAAAGCTACAACTGGTATCTTTTACTAGTTCGGTAGGAGTAGATTGGTCCGAGGGATTGGTTAATTCGGTGCTGGGGCTTTTCAAGAATTCAAAATCTGGCGATTTCAAGTCTGTGTCAACAGAGTTTTTATCAGCACATTCATTTTGTTCCGCTTCATCGTCTGCTTCCGTTTCGCTAATTGTGAGATTTTGGACTGGACTGGATCGATGCCTTAAAGAGCTGGGGCTTTGAGAGCCAACACTGAGAAATGAATTTCTGCGAAATCCTGCTTGATTTTCTAAAATACTAACTAAAACTTCGGTTGAGCTGCCGATGGCAATGGCTGACGCGCTTGCAAGCCCTAGTTCTGTCTCCATAATTTTGGCTGGGCTGTATTCTGGAATTAAGCCTCTGCCCAAAGGCTGAATATCCCGTGGCTCGGAGCGGGTTTCGCGATATCCAGCTTCGGTACAGAAGTTTGGCAGCAAACGCGGTTGCAAAGGCAGAACGTCCATACTTCCGGTAGTCGCCGGTCTGGGTTGTAAAGGAGTCACTGCACTTCCGCTACTCCCGAGCTCGTCATCACCTGAACAAATAGAATCGTTTGTTTATTATTAAATATTCAAGCCTAGTACGAGTGACTAAAGCAA
>JABXWE010009631.1:0-27475 GCA_014611495.1 Limonius californicus | reverse complement strand
AATAATTTCCGGGCTGATACTTTTCATTTATAATTTAATCGGGCGCCGCCCTAAATGCTCTACATTGTTTGGCCTACTAATATAAACTCGCGTTTTCACATGAACCCATAGAAATAACGGCGAGGATCGTTTGAGTGTCCTGCGCGATCACCTGACTTACCGCTACAGTTCCTTCTATGGTGTCATGTAAAATCGCAAGTTTACATTTGTAGCCCAAATAGTCTAGACAATTTAAGACGTCGGATTCGTCGGAACTTTACAGTACAGTTGTAAGTAACAGATTTACTAAATAATGGATTATGTTACAAGGATATGGATGGCCGGTTTGCTACTGCCATTCTGTGATCTGCCAGATTCTCCGATTTATTAGTTGATTTTGTTAAAGATTTCTAAACAGTACAATTCATAATATGCCAGTTTTGTCATTATACAGGGTGTCCCACTACATGAGGTCACTACTTCGTGTACGTAATCTTTAGACCAAATATAGTTAAAAATTTTAATAAAGTTAAGCCCTGAAGTAAACCGTTTTCGAAATACTGAGTGTTAAATTATTATTTATTAAATAATTACAATTTCAGATAAGCCAATATTTATTTTTATTTTAGTTTAAATTCACTATAAAGATTGTTCAAAATGGCCACCGTTGCTCTCGAGACACATTGTGGCTCTTCTTAAGAGAGATCTGGTTGCCCTACCTAACATATCGTTGTTATTTCGAATTGGCCCCACAATTATTAATCTAACCAACTTAACTCCGGGATCTGGGCGGCCAGGGGTGCTGTACTCCTCTACCAATCCACGTCATTCAAACGGTTGATTCAAAAATTGTCTTACACGTTCAATTTATTATCCGTTCATGATTACTTTACTTTCTGAAGGGGCACTGCTTATTTTTATTAGGTTGCATGACAACTACAGTTAATATATTTTTCATTGAAAAATGCAGTGAAAACATTGTTGTCGGTGGTTTTGAGGTTTTTAGTTGGTATTATTTATTGATGTATTAAAATTACATGGAGGCCGACGACAATGCGTTCTATAAATTATAAAATCAATTTACAAGGAATATGTGACATTTAATAAAGCCATATTTACAATCATAAATGAGATTTTCATAGATTGGTTAAAAGACTACGTTATGGTGGACGATATACTATTGCCAATCGTTTACTGGTTTAGCCAAATAACAAAATCCTCAAGCTTTCTAATCTAAGTGCTCTGAGAATAAAAAAATAAAAATGAATAAATCACTTTAACTAATAGTAAAATGACAACAACGTAGGGATGGAACCGTTTTTGACAATTATGTGAAATTTAAAAAAGTTTGTCACCGTGTACGATGTTGTATATATTTCGAAGTATTTCAATTGAAATTGAAACACTAAGAATGAAATATTAATTTGGGTGTTATATTATTCTGGCAAAATAAGTCAGACTAATATTACTTCTTAACTATTCCTAGCCACTGATACAATGATCCTGGTATTGACAACAAATACAACGTTAACATACTTAAAAGTACAAATTTAACGCATAACTTCTCTAGAACTATCAGTATATCAAAATATCTATTAAATTTTTTTTTTAATTTTCAAGGTTGGTTTTGTTGGAAAGGCGTTTTCGTATGAAGTTTACTATAAACCTTAGACCGCTCTGGGAACACGGTAGTTCAAATATCACCTGTCATGCCAATAGTTTAATTATTTAAAAAAGTAGTCCACTTTCTACAGACAAAAATGTGTTTAATATAACGCTATAACTATATACCAAAATTGGTTGAATTTCAAAAACAACCTCATCACCCCGTCACTGTTTAGGTAGACAATTACAAATTGACAGATGCTAGATTCCCGGAAACCCAATCGAAGAAGAACTAGGTTCAAAACAAATAATTAATAGGCGCCACCGACTTATAATCTTCTAGCATCGTCCGAGGTGGTAAATGAGAAGTCGGACCCCAAGAAAAATAATCACCTACCTTTATATTAGTTATATCTATCCTTTACGTAGACTTAAATCTACAAAAGTCGTCGTAAAATAAAACACAAGTTGCAACCAAATCTCTGTTTACTTAATAAACCAACAACCCATTCACAGTTCTAAAATTCTGTGCAGGAACAATGATTTAAATTAAAATTAGAAGCCCCAATTTTACGTTAATCTACCGGGATATAACGAAAATTAACTTGGCAAACTCAAACAATTTTTAGGACCTGTATTGCGCTACACAACCGTATGCTAGAAATTTTTAGCGCATTCCGTAACTTCGAAGGCCTTCGCGTCACGAATATATGCGTGATCAACGATCAAAAACTGTCTTCAAAGCGTGAACTCTTACAACGCAATGTCAACCCACTATTGGAGTACCCTGTATATCTGCTTTACGTAAAATTGGAATATGGAATATTACAATATTATTTCATATTTACACATAGCCCCAATTAAATCCCAATGACACAATTCGTTGACCCCATTCAATTAATAAATTAATTCTTAAATAAACCACGAAATCGTGAACAATAAGACAAGAATATACCGTTTTTAAAAAGGCACTTTCCTTGATCAGCTGCTATCAGCTCGTCCATACACCACTCTCTATTGATAGGCCCAGGTGTCGACTCAGTTCGGGAAAAACTCTCACAAGGTTACTTGGCGAGGACAGCGTATCAATTTGCACACTACGTATAAATGTAGAGTTTTCTACTACGTCGTCTTAATTTCTGGAAGTCCCGCTCTACGACTTTTTGCCTAGTTAAATTTATTTGAGATTAGGATTAAGGTTCTGGAGATTACGATAAGACAACAATTTCTGGCTACAACCAACTCACCAGTTGATGGACTCTAGCATAACACCAAACCAAATCTTCTTTACCGGCGTAAATTCTATATTGGAAAATAATTTCCTGGAGAATTGTTTCCCTTCAACTATGGGAAAAGCTCCTTTGTGAAGTGACTCTCAAAGCGGAAAACTAATTCCCAATCGACAAACGATTTCAATAAATAATTCACTATTCACAATAAACGTCCAGTAAGGTTGACAGTGTTTAACCCACTGACCTACTTACGGAAAACTGTCTTTTAGAATCTCCTTCCCCCAAAATATTAAACTCAAAACCGCGCAGCATCGTCTTGCCTGAACGAACTTCGAAATAATAAAATTCCTAAATATGTAAAACGGGTTGCCTTCTGTTAGACGCGGGAAACGTTACAAATGTTAGGTATGTGTTGAACAGTTTTTCATTACCTTATTAACTAATGAAAGTACCGTTACCCGACAAATATTCATGGTACATGCAATTAATTATTTGAATATCGTTGGAAGGAGTTTGTGAAATTGTTTCTAAAACTAGTTCGAATAACTAATACATTCATCTCGAAATTTGTCATCGACCTTAACAGTCTTTTCGTCCCACTACTGAGCACTCGCCTCTTCTCTGCCATGTGCTTCTCCTTAGCACTACGGTAGGTAGAAGCGCAGATTACCAAAATTACAAAGAAGAGTTTTGACATTTAGTTTCCACGGTTGCTAACTGGATTGAGGAATCATGTGTGGTGGATTTTGTTTGACTGCGTCATAATACCAGGGAATTGAACCCAAGCCATAATCGACGATTTGTCCAGAAAGCGAGCTACCTACACACCGTAATTTGTCAAACTATTTTATTGATGGTTCAAAGCAAAATAAATAATTTCACTTAGAATAAATAGCTTGTCAATTTGTTCACACCACACTAGAATATGTTCTCCATCTTTCAAATATTAGTGTATATACTTCAGATGATCAACAAAATTTAGCTGATAAGGACTGACCATGGAAAACCAAATATGTGCTCGTACTGTTCTGTATACATTTTCTTAAATGTTTAATAAATTGTAAAACCGAATGTCTTAAAAGGGTCCAGTTATCCCCACATTGGAGTTTTTGCGCCAATCATACCAATCAATGTAATGGAAAAATTACGTAGAATAACAACAGAAAGGATTTAAATAAATCCACACTGCGTGTACCACGTAATTATCTTCACATTAAAAAATACTGCCAACGCATAGTAAATACAAATTATAATCCATTATAACCTAAGTCAATGTAATCCGTGGAGATATTACATTATGCACGCGGAAATAATAATTATGTTGTACTACAGCAAACAATAACTTTTTTTATTCATTCATATAAATAACTTCCATAGAATAGTTATTTATGGAACAAGGCCGTGAACTAGGACTTTTTTTTATGAGAATGAATATTATTTGGCGAGGCGCAGGCCGAGCCAAATAATCATTCGAATAAAAAGAAGATAGTTCACGGCCATGTGGCATACAAAATTTTGTGTGCAATTGTGAAAAATTACCAAAATTAAAGATAAATAACGTTCGAATTATCTAATAAAAGCTAATTTCATTCAAGATCATGACCCGTAAAAAAAAGTCTTTGTCGGCCGGTAAAAAAAAGTCTTTTTTTTACGTTGTCAAGACTTTATTTACGTTGTCAAGACTTTATTTTACTATAAACAAATATGCTATTTCACGACTCAAAATCAAGAAAAAAAGTGACGTTTTTTTTGACAGTTGCACACAAAATAATATTATAAATACTCTAAATCTAATTAAGAATGTTGTGGCGGTTAAAGCTAGGACAATAAATATGTAATAAATATTATATGGTATACAGGGCTAGTCTGCTAAGGCGAATTAGTTCGATATCTCGGATATTTGAAATATTAACAAAATTATTTTGGGACAGATTGTAACGGACAATGCCTCCTATGTACAGGCACTATCAAAAATATTTTTGGTCTGTTCCATCTAGGTTAAATGATTTTTAGAATCTGCCTTTAAAGAGGTTTCTTTTTCAAAAACTTAAAATTAAAACTTTTCATTGCTTGGAACATGGTTGACTATAGCTATTAACTGTTTAAAAATCCTTTAATTAAGCGTTCTTGATAAATATTTAAATAAATGTGAGGGATTCTTGAAAGGCCAGATTGTTACGTCAGAAGCACCGGTTCAATTGCCGGCCAAGCACAATTTTTGGATTTTAAATTTTCGGTAATGTTAACGGTATGAACTATTTCTTTGCTAATTTAGATGTATTTTGTTTGTTAAAACCAAACGTGTCAACGTTTACTACCAGAAGGGTTTAACGAACTATTGGCAAACAGTAAAATAAAATTTAGTTTACGGTATAAACAATATTAGAAAAAAATAATAATATCTAATTATCAGTGTACCTCGACGAGCAGCTTTTTCAATGACTTCGCCCAATTGTAACTTTCATTGATTCATTGATAGCGCACTATCGCTTTGTTTATAAATGCGTTAATTTGATAATTTAAAAATACCGTAAGATCCGAAATTTGTTCTAAGCAAATATTTTAAAAAGGAAAAAATACCGACCTGATAGTTTTATTGTTACTGTAAACTTTTAATAACTAGAAAATGGCAAAAATCCATATATATGAAACTTTATCTACAGAGCATTTATGTTAGAATTCTTACAAAGAAATAATAAATAACGACAAATCCTACATCGTATAACCTTAAGTAAAAATTTTTTCTATTGATTGTTTTCTTGTATCTATTATTTAGCAGGTTTGCAGTTCCATTTTGTATTTTATATGTCTTACCTCAAATTTGTTGCACCGAACAAAGGACATATTGATATCATCCTTACAAGCTCTATGTAGATCATATCAGTACCAAATTAAAAAAAAAATAAGAACATTTAAGTGTTTGTGTGCAGATATGGGTTTTTATTACTGCTTATCTATATTACCTCATTACAAACTAACGTTTTTTCTTGTATTTTATACATCCTGAAAAAAATTATTGCAAATTATTTCCATCTAAACAACAGTATTTTCTTTAACATATTTAGTATTGTGACTGTGATCTCAACAGAAATTACCATTGTAAGCGATTTTGTAGAGTTTAGGAAACGAAATTGGAAGAATCGATGCTGTTGAAAACTTCAGAAAACCCAAAGATCGTTTAAGAATCTGTACAAATCTGCAAAAAATAAAAATTCATATAATTCCGTTAACGTCAACCAAAAAAAAAAAAAATTAGAAATACTCACATTGGGATTCCATAAACTAAAAACTGAAATGTTATACTTCGCTCCCTATTAAGGAACATTGAGTGGTGGGTAGATCAGTTGTCAAAGCGCTCGTTATCTGAGCAAAACGTCGAATATAGCTTGGATTCGATTGCCCAGCATTACAAGTGCATTGTGCTGCAACTTACCACACACAATTCCCCAACCCGATTGAACACCTTGAGGTTTCAGTGCGAAAAACTTTCTCTGAAGTTTTTTTTTGAACTCCGCGCCGAGGTTTTGACGCGAGCGGACGTGCTTATGCTGGCTCCACGATTGTGGTGGGTTTTGTGAAGTTTAGTGCGTGTCTTAAAGCATAAGTGTTCAAATTAAATTCAATAAATTGCAGTATTGTATTAGAGCAAACTTTTAGCCAGTTAGTTTCTCAAATAATTAATAGTAGTTGCAAATTAGATCATTTGATGCCGTTTAGGGCGGGTTCCCGCGTGAGTCTGGGGACGGTCGTCGCATACGAACAAAGAGCTTCCTGTGCTCGAAGCTCAGGGCCAGCGTTGGACTAAAAATAGAATTCTTAAATATGAATAGGTCCGCTAGCTTAGCGGTTTAAACTTCGTTGATGCATTTATTTGCCCTAGTTTTGGTTAGCCAATTCATTCATTCATTTTGTTGCCAGTAAGTTTATTCTTTAATTCAGTGTAGTTTTAGTTGACTGTGTGAATAATCAGTGGAAAAAATAAATAACTAATTGTTCATAATTGAAGTCATTGTTATTACGCGTGTAGGAACCACATGAAATTACGCTACTACAAATCGATTTATTTATCCAAATTTCATAGCTAGAAAAGGTAGGGGTGACGGGAACTATTCTGTTGAAGACAAAAGACCTACTGAATTGCGTTAGTGGCTTCATGTATGTCGTCTAATTAGCATTATTAATCCACTAGTGATAGTTAGCTAAATCGCTTTTCTATACGTTAAGCATTCCAGTCGTACGGATTGCGCGTATAAGACGAGAGTGCGCACGGACGCGGTTTAGGACAAAACAAGTTAGTGAGAAGCGCACGGGAATTATTCAGGGGGAGAGGACCAAGGGGGAGGACTGAGGGAGTACCACCGATCAACGAAACCAGCGACCACCTCCTACTGCTGCTGATGCTGGGGTGCTGGTTCGGCTCGATAGGCGGACCGATCACAGGGGACAAGGCGGAGGTCAGCAAGTAAACAGCGAGGAAACCAGCAAAACGAGGGCGAGAGGAGGAGACCAGCTAAGTGATCAAGCAGTCTAGTATTGTAGTCTAGTCGAAGCTAATAGATATTATAACGGTCCCGGGTGCGTACTCAAAATCCCATTGATGCGTCGCTTACTAACTACCCGGTGTTGCAACAGCAGTGCTTTGCGGTATACATTGCAGGCATGCTAACGTTGTGCAATGCCAGACCCGATCCCGCCCTATCCCGGAAATTTCTACCCACCTTACTGGCATGGGGTGGGCCTGGCGTATCCAGGATCGACTCTCGAGTCAGCTCCATGTCAGATGATGATGATGATGAAAAACTTTCTCTGAAATTTTTGTCCTTCGGATTTGACGTTAAATTGTAGGTCCCCCGCTATTCTGCCTTAGCGCTGAGGAGAAATTCGTCGCGGAGAAGAGGTCGGTGGCCAATGGTGGGACGAAAAAGCTGTTAACGACCGATAACGATTCTAAAATCACTTGCATAGACATTTAATTACCTTGCAATACATTCTGCTACCGGAAAAATAAAATTTGGACTGTCCACTAGAAAACCAATCAAAGGGAATATAACAAACGGGTAAATCTACGTATAGCATTAAAATACAGTGTGGAACAGCCAAATGGAATAAATTCAGTGTCTTAGTTATTTTGCGTATTTATAAAAAAACCCGAGACACGGCAGTTTTAGATTATGAAATGACATCGTGCAACGTAAAAATGCCATCCCTAAATTCAACCCTGTCCGAGTGACAGTTGCAACCCCCAAATTTATATTGGAAGTAGGGGCTTGTGATACCTCATTTGAAAGGTCTTTTCATTCTCCATTCAAAAATGCTATGGTTATAAAATTTATTGCAAAAATTAACAGGAAAAAATAATTCATCTGATTGACGAAATTCGTTACAACAGACTAAAACCCTAATAATAATAACTAATAGCGTTTCGTTCTTGATAATGTAGATATTAAAATAAAGAACACATCAATTATTAGTGTAGATGTTCAAAATGCATGCCTGGAACGTCTTGGCAGCATCCTAATCGTAAATAAAAATGTCTTCTAACGTTAATCAACATTCGAGGCGTGACCGACTTAATCGCAAGCGTTATTCTTCTTCTTAAGTCTGCTAGATCGCTTGGTTTAGTTTTGTATACCATACTTTTCACATATCCCCATAAGAAGAAGTCTAATAGGGTAAGATCGGGTGATCGTGCTGGCCATTCTATCGATCCTCGCCTCCCTATCCACCGATTTGGAAATATTAGGTCAAGGTATTACCGGAGATTGAGTTGGTAATCGGCTGGTGCTCCGTCCTGCTGGAACCATATCACATTCGCTGGAATGTGTGGGTTTGCTTCAGTAGGATATAAGTCAGCCAAAGTTGGCACGACATTATTTTGGAGCAGTGCTAAATAATTACCTCCACTCAAATTTCCATCAATGAAAAAGGTACCAAGGACATGGTGTCCAATTATCCCTGCCGAAACATTAACCTCTTCCGGTTTTTGCGTATGTAGTTCTCTCATTCAGTGAGGATTTTCTTTAAACCAGATAGTTTTGGCGATTAACATGGCCGTGAAGTGTAAAACTGCACTCATCAGAAAACAAAATATTTTATTCACTCATCTAACCTTTCCATCATTTGTTCACAGAAATACGTTCTTCTATTAGCATCGTTTTGCATGAGCTCCTGAGTTGGTATCAGTTTATAGGGATGCATTTTATTTTCTTTTAATACGCGAAGAATCGGTGAATGGCTAGCATCCAATGCTGCAGCTGCTTGTCGCCTCGAAGTGTGTGGGTTTTCCTCAAACACAAGCAATACATATTATTTGCTAGCATTACTCAGTGCATTGGAAGGTTCTTTTTTTATCTGCCGTACATGTCCAAGTTCTCGAAACCGCTTCTCAATTTTACTAATTGTCCTTTGGGATATAGGCGGGCAACTTCCACCTGCGATCGTGTTCTATCTCCGTAACCAACCATCTGTAGAATTGTTACTTTATGCATTTCTGTTAAATAAACCATGTTTTTGAATTGCAGTTAGCAAAACTCAAACAACACGCACAACACATACAACTACTGTCATGCGGTTACAAACACACAGCAAGTGGCTACGGCGTTATCAACAAAACTAACACCGCTAACTATGAAGAATGTTGAAAAGTTTTTACGTCTTCTTTTTAGATAATCCTGTCGAAAAAGCACACCGAAATTGTGTTTGCTTGCCTTCTTATTACCAAGAACGAAACGCTATTAGTTATTAAGTTTTTAGTGTGTTGTAGCGAATTTCGCCAATCACATGAATTTATTATATTTACTGTTAATTTTTGCAATAAATTTTATAACCATAGCATTTTTGAAAAGAGAATGAAAAGACCTTTCAAATGAAGTATCACAAGCCCCTAGTTCTAATATAAAAATTTGGGGGTTGCAACTGTCACTCGGAGGGGGTTGAATTTAGGGATGACATTTTTACGTTGTACGATGGCGTTTCATAATCTAAAACTGACGTGTTTCGGGATTTTTTAAAAATATGCACAATAATTGAGTTACCGAATTTATTCCATTTGACTGTTCCACACTGTATACATACATACGGGACATGCATAACATCTAATCAATGTATATGATGTTCTATAATACAAAAAGTGATTTACTTCCACATCCGCAAAATATAAATTCTCGAAACAGCTTAGTTATTATTTTTTTAAAGAAGCTACCAAACGAAGCGAAGAGAAGGTAACCCACAGATTCAGCTAATTAATAATAATGTTTTTACTAGGCTGGCTAAATTTGGAAAAAAACGGGCTTGCTAACGGCAGATCATGAACCACAATGAACAAGCACAGCAGAAAATTCAAGCTGCTATCGTTTTTGCACGCCCTGTATATTTTTCAATAAAAATTTTACCCTTAAACCAAAGTGCTAGAAAGTAACATCAAGAAAAGGGTTGAATATGAAAGTTTTTCTCATCGGGAAGGGGGCAAAGCTTTTCCAAATGTAGATTCAGCAACTTGTTGAAAGGCGTTCAAGAGAAAGGGTTGAAAACCGAACTGTTTAATTTTGATTTCATTGTAAGTGGGACAAAGCTTTTAATACTGTTCGTGTTTTTAGGTCAAGGTTGGGGGTGTAAGGCTCCAAAGGTGTCGGCATGTTGGGTCTTTCCCTTATTTTCGCCAGCCTCTTCAGATTGATTAGAATCGATTCACGTTTAAACATTGTAAACTAGAACAATTAGTGTTTGCAGAAGAGCATGATTATATCTAAGGGTATCTGGTGCTTCTGCCGTCCATTATCGACTTCTCACGGGGTGCAGCGTATAGGGCGAGGCGCATAGTCACGCGCCATCCGCCGAGCTTTGCGGACCTACCAGTGCTACCACCACGCGTTGTTTACTGCGTACTGCCGACATCAGTAGAGCTTTTAGGGGCAAAAAGGATATGTCACTACTAGGACTAGTGATCCAGTTATCGAACTTTCGATTTCTACGCCAAAACCAGCTCGCTCTCCGTCGATTTAATTCTAATTCGGGAACGGCTCTTGCTTGACCCGTGTGTTCGTGTTCTTGTGCTGTGATAAATATAGACAACGTCTTCAAATGAGCTTTGTAAATTGTATTGTGTGATCCTTCGAGTTCAATTTTTAAGCGCTAATTTTGGTTCGTGAAACTACCACATAAAAATAGCTGCTTTGGTGGTTCTCGTGGGGGGCATAAGGGTACACGTCCTGGCAACTTTTGCAAGTGCTTGCTGGTAATCTACATGCAAATTCGCCTTTGCGAACTCATAAACTTGATAAAGTGCAAGGATTTTTGGTTTAATTTTTTGTTAGGAAAACTCCCCTCGGCTAACGCAATTACAGAAAGTATTTAGTACAGGGTTGCTAGGTCGAAGTTTTAATAAAGTTTGCAAGTTAAATTTTTAATTCGCCTCGCGGTGCATTAAGGAAATTATTTGGGAGGTTGACATTCCCCCCAAGTTATTTTATCCGCTCCGAATAAAACTTTTCGTGTAGAACTGAAACCGTGATTTATTTGCTGTCGATTTAGAGATGATTGGTGGATTTTAAGTGAAAATTTTGTCCTCCGCGAGCTTGTTCATTTTTCGCTAGCTGGAATTGCGAGCGAATCCACTGCTGTTTCATTCAAAAATTAACCAAGTAAATTTGGTTTTAAACTGCTCCCACTTAGTTGACCCAATTTCCTTGTACGATCTAAATATTATATGATTAGGAAAATCAATACTCAGGCCTTCACAACAAGACAATCACCCCTCGCGTTATGCTAATGACTAAAAATATCCTCTTTATTTTCGAGTCCCACTTTTAACGCACAATAAGTTTTTCTAAGTAGGGGCTAGAGGATCAAGATGGGACGATTGAATCCATCTTATTAACTACATGTGACATACGAAAATAGATTAGGGTTACTTCCGCTTCACCTGACACGTGGAAGCTTGCGATAAACATTTTAACAAGCAGAAAAAGGCGGAAAACACTTCCGTTGCGAAATCGAGAAGCTGTTGTCGGGAAGAACGGAAGTGGTGAATTTTGAACGCTTCATGGGTAACACGTCTACATATGTGATTTGCGTGTAACACATACAACGGATGTGTCGGCGAAGCTCGGCACTTAAAAAGATTGTGATAACTGTTCAAAACTGGGCTTGTTATATATTTTTATTGTTATTGGTATATACTGATCCACCTTGCACTTTTTTTTTTATTACTGAAATGTTGGTTTATACAAGTGTATACACGGGTTGTGTAACCTCACAAGTTGATTTTAAACTCAATAATTGGAACCTGTAATGGTCTGCTCTAATGAAATACGAACGTAAACTAGTAACTCATTTCTAACACCTATGCGAGGTTAGTTGCTAATGTAAGGCGAATTTACGATTAAGTTTGAGCAAATATCAAGAGGACTTTACATGTGATTTGAAAACTTTGAATTGGATACGTCGCGTTACTAGAAGGCATTAAGTTTCCTATCAAGTTATTTGCCACAATTTGGCGTTTTTCATTTTTTTTTTCGATTATCATATGTTTTCAGCTATAACGTCATCGAAATTTTTTTTAATGACAACTATACTTTTTATGGCATGACCAGTTAGTGCTTTTTATTCTCTATACAGGCATCTAAAAATACCATACATTTGCATAATAAACATTTCAAGAACAATCACGATAAACATTTATTTATGTCACTGGCACCATTTTTTATCAGGTACACTTATTGCAAGATAAACAAAAGACAATAGTAAGCAATTGTTGGAAAATGTTTAAAATTGAACAAATGCAAATCTGTAATGTCAATTCGGTGACAGCTAACATTAATAAGTGATTAAAATTTAGTCTGTGTCCTGTGTTAAATACGAATTTCTAATCATGGTACGTTTAACAGAAACTGAACGTATCGAAATTTTGATGATGATCGGGCACGGTGATAAAAAGAGCACTCACGACGATGTGTGCGCATTATTTAATACTGTACATCCAAATCGTGAACCTGTTACGCGGTCCACTGTAACCCAAATTAATAGAAAATTTAGAGAAATGGGCCACATCAAAGATTTGGATAAAATTGGCCGTCCAAAAATAGCAACAGACTATAAAATGTTGGACATTGTGCTTACAGTTTCCGAAAATCCTCATACTTCAACTCGGCAATTAGCCCTGGACAATAATATTAGTCAAGGAACTGTACTGAATATTTTACACATCCTTATAAGGTTAAACTTGTTCAAGAATTATCAGAAGATGGTTTTGGTAGGAGAATTCAGTTTTGTGAAGAAATGATGGACAGGTGCCATAACGACCCACAGTTTGTGAATGCTATTATCTTCTCCGACGAAGCCATATTTTCTTTAAACGTAGCTATAAATCGGCACAATTTCCGTTATTGGTCGCGACATAACCGACATTGGAAGAATTACACACACAGTATCCACAAAAAGTAAACGTGTGGGCGGGAATTATAGGAGATAGAATTCTTGGTCCTTTTTTCTATGATGGCACATTAAATGCTGATTGTTATTTGGATTTTTTTTTATTTCCAAATGCAGAAAATCCGGACACGCCGAACGCTAGAATTTGGTTGCAACAAGATGGTGCTCCGTCTCATTATGACATTCATGTTCGTCAACATTTAGATGGAATTTTTACAAATAGGTGGACAGGAAGGAGAGGACATATTGAGTGGTCAGGGCGATCTCTGGATCTAAACCGGCTTGATTTCTTTTATAGGACCATCTTAAAAGTACAGTGTATACAAACAGACCAGACAATTTGAAAAATGTAAAAATTCGTATCCGCGAGCATGTACGAGCAATATCACCTGCTACATTTCAAAATGCATTTCGAGAATTTTCTGATCGTATTGCCTACTGTCAGACAGTGAATGGCGAACAGTTTGAACATTTGCTTTCTTAAATTGATGTTAAATATGATTTGACACTATTTTACTAATTTGTGGACCTGCTATTCTCTTTTTTTATCTTGCAATAAGTATAAATGATGAAAAATGTTGCCAGTGACAAAATTAAATGTTTATCGTGATTGTGCTTGAAATTTTTATTATGCAAATGTATGATATTTTTACATGGCTGTGTAGAGAATAAAAAGCACTAACTGGTGATGCCATAAAAAGTATAGGCTGCCATTTAAAAAAAATTTCAATGAC
Organism: Limonius californicus; assembly: GCA_014611495.1. NCBI lineage: Eukaryota > Metazoa > Arthropoda > Insecta > Coleoptera > Elateridae > Limonius > Limonius californicus. The sequence goes on along the minus strand of JABXWE010009631.1, from coordinate 13,497 downwards.
ATCATAGCTAAACATATGACAATGGAAAAAAAAATTAAAAACGCCAAATTGTGGCAAACAACTTGATAGGAAACTTTTGTTAGAAACTTTTTTTCGTAAAGTTATTGTTTAAGGCTGTAGCATCGATGTTCCTTACTTTTTATTCACCGTGTATAAAGTATTTTAAAATATCGTGTGTTTGCATTTATTTTGAATTCTGGACGGTTGTGATTAATTTTTATTAGATTGCACGCTGCCAACTACGTATTGTTGCTATTCTACATTGAAATAGACTGATAATATGGTTGATTTGTTAAGTTTTTGACTTGTTATTGCAACCATAATGTTGGCAACAAGGCGTTATAAATTATAACGACTTTATTTTTTCATAGCCCTAGTTACACGCATAAGTATACTCGAAAAGCCTCTGTGAGGCAAAATAATAGTTAATAGGATATACATAAGACTTTGTTTTCCAGAAATTTAGATACAGAAATTTAAAATTATTAACTTTGTGGCCTACTGCAATTGCATAGAAAAATATCTAAACACTTTATGCAGGCCATCAAATGGCATTTGAAATAGAAACCACAGAAAGGAAAAATAACAATTGTTTTTCGTAGAGAAATGGGAAATATAACAAAATAAATAAGTTTCGATTAAATATTAAAACTATTGTATGAAATTTGTGATATTTTATAACGAAGTTCCTCGGAAATTCCTTACTAATGTTAGTGTTAGCTAGGTTAGCATTGTAGTCTACTGAATTTACACATCGATCTTATTTATCGATCTATAAAGTATTAATTGCTTTTCGCGTTTAAAAATATGTGTTTTTCAATACTAAACGAAATCGTATTCAAAAATGAAGCAAATACTCAAAAAGTCCTGTAATTTTCGTTTCCAATACAATTAAGGATATGTTCTTATGTTTCTAAATACCTCGTTTTAGCATGAATTACATAAATCAACTACTGTATTAGAAATTTTCAACGTGCAGACCCACATACAACGAACATAATTTCCCAATTTACCTGTAAGCTTTATTTGATCTAAAGCTTGACCCTAGTAGAGAGAGGATTACTTTAAGCTCTGTTCCCCATTGAAAGATTAAAGCTCGAGCCTATTAATATATTGATCTGAAGCTCTCCAAAATCCTAGGCATGACCCTACCAGATCGTGCTATGCAATGCAAATTAATTTCTTATTTTCACTTCGGAATACGAATTATTTACGAGGCAAACTGCATCGAAACCTTTTCAAGTGGAGTCGTTGAATATTATATTTAATGTTAATTTTAGATTCTAGACTAAAGAATGCAAGCCTCCTATTTAGTTTTTCCAAATAGTGTTATTTAAAAACCAGAAGAAAATACTAAATTTTACACTACTAAAATATTACTTATGGTTACCAAGGTTATTACAGTTGTTCACGATGTGCTGGGGGTAATCATTTACAGAATTATTTAGTTCTGAAGTTATGTTAGTGTCAGCGTACGTAATTTGTTACAGGTTGACGGTTATTGTCGAAATATAATTTTAATAAGAAAAATGGCATAACTTTCAGTGGTATGGGGTCTTAGTTATATAATTTTGCACCTAGCGCCTGATTGAAAAATTATTTGTTAGGCTGCTTGTCCTGGAAATTATACTGTAAATTGTCGAAAGCTAAAAAAGAGTTAATTTTTAACCTGGTATTTAATGGCATTACCATTAAATGATATTTAACTTCAGCTGCTCACACTCATGTGCTGTAATTTTTAACGTTTTCCTATTTTGCCAAAGACTAAAAATGGCTGAAAGGGCTACTCTAGAGAGCGTTTTCTGTAGATCTAGCAGCTCTACCCAAAGTTAGTTATGACTGCCATCTGGCCCAAAACATAAATTATTATTATTTTATATCTCTTGTAAACTATTTTCCTTACTGAAAAATATGCACGTGTACGTAAAAGAGGTTATGTTTGTATATACTTTGCAGACGTGACGCCACGTGTCCATACCGAATTGGCGGAAGGGCTTGTTATTTTATTACTCATAATTGTAACATAACCTATAATTATCTCGTACGTGCAAAGTTCTGTGTATATTTTTTAAATTATTGTATTTGCTTGTGTTTGTATGAATATCAATTCATTACTGTTGCCACTTTAGGTGGATGCCAACATTAATCAGAATTACCAAAACAATTTTCTAATAGTAGCCTTGTCTCACACCAAAAGCGATGGGCCTCTAAGGCCTGTGAAAGCTTCAAATATAATAACTTCCATACAACAACAATAAAACTATAGACAGAGAGGGGGGATTAGGAGGACAACATCGTCACGTGTTAGCACCCAAACTATGTAAAACTGAAATATTGAAAGATTATTCTGCAAGCAACCAGTGATTATATTAGTTAGTTAATACAATGTTTATAATGAATACGCAATATTCTTCTAATATAAACGTTTTTGTTAAGCTAGAGATAGGTACCGGAAAAAATTGTAAACCCTAATTTTTTTTTCAATTCCAGATTTAACCCTATTTTCGCTTATCTTGCTGAAACACCCTCTATGTAAAACTCCCACTTGATTTTTTGCTAGCATTACGCATTTTCTGGCAAATTTAAAGTTCCCAGTGCAAATATATATGTATTTCGCCCGACAAGATTACCAAACTGATCTAATTTCGATATACCACGTGCTGTGGGAATAATGTGGTATAAAATCCCAAACCCTTAATAAACATATTTCAGGGCTTACATTTATGTACGCTGGTATTAGAATCTGTCGTCACGGCAACATTTATTATAGACGTGCTCCGAAGAACAGTAATCAAGCAATTTGGGCGTCTTCTGGTATTGTTTGATCGATAAATATGGAACTTTGTGCACATTTGGGGCCGACGTGCTCAAAGCAGGTGACTTAATTGTCAGGTAGTTCTGTGAATGAGTTTCAGTTTTGCAGTGATTCCGGAACGCGCTCAGTTGATCCCACTTGGAATACAAATAGGATTTTGCGAGCAAATCTGGGATAAAAAATACAACGAACCCATTTTTGTCATCTGCTGATGTGAAACCATACGTGTTGAAGGAAAATCAGCAGGGAGAACAACCCACCGAAGTGATCTTAACGCGTGTCACATTTAATATTAAAACAAAAATGTGTGCCTGGCGGGCTTTTATTCAGTTTTCATTTGGTTCAACAAAGATTTTTCTAACGTTCAGCTGCATGATAAGCTTTGAACTAACCTGTAATCCGGTAACGACAACTCGCGACAGAGTTTTCCAATTAAAAATTTCCTCTAATCTCTACACGGATCTGGCGAAAGTTTTCCAATTAAAAAGTAAACGTAAAAAGTTGCGAATTTTCTTTAAGGATTGTTCCCTTAAATGTTTTACATTTTTAAGATTTTTATGCGTCCATGTAAAACAAGAGTCGGCAATAATGTCGATGATGGTTAGCGGTTTTATTTATTGCTGAACTTTTAAAATTGCTAGTCGTTGTTTAGAGCAGAGGCGAATGTGGTCTAATTACTTGTTGGATAATGGAATTGATTGATTAGCTTTAAAGGGAGCGTTATAAGGGCATTTCTCTTTGTATTTACGGTATACCATAAACTTTTATCTTAAATGCTACCTCCTTGTAATGAACCTTTAAACACATGTTTCTTCTAGATTAAGTTCTAACATGGGGAATATAGGTTAAAAGGGAAAATGGGAGATTCACTGTATAGTTCAGTCAAAAAATATTTAGAGTATTGCGGTGGAGTACCATAAGAAGCCTTGCAATACTTTACAAATACTGTATGAGAGATTAATATTAAAAAAAATACTTACTTTAAGCTATCAAGAACGAATAATTATCATTGTAAACAGTTTGTAACAATGTACGAAGCTAAATTATGGATAGTTATACAGGGTGATTCTAAACATGTGCGAAAACTTTAGCCATGGACAGCTGCGAATACTTAACCCCCCATAAATTACCTAATATTTTTTAAATTTGGGTTCGGTATGTAGATGTGGGTCTTCCAAGTTTTTTTATATTAATTAACTAAAATGTAACTACCTTTTTTGTTTCTAGTCTGATTTTGTAATAAATTTCTTTGTTTTGGAAAGCTAACAGTCCAAGCTTTCAGTCGAGCAAAATGTATAATTAAGTATGAAAAGTGGATATAATCCGACCTATTAAATTATACATAATATAATATACATTAGGGTAGATCTTCAAAACGAGATCGTTAATCAGAATTTTTCCAGCAGCTTCAGAACTAGTATTCTGTTTTCCAAAAGGTCTAAGAATTTTTAAGATTTTATTATTTAAAGAGATATTTAACGAAGTTTCGAATAGAAATAACAATTTAAATACATACACCTAATTTTCAAAATTTTAAACCAATATTTTCACTTCTAGGTTAGGTTTCATTTATGTTTTACAATCAATTTGTACAATTCTCAATTAAGCTTGGACTGTTGGCTTTCCAAAATAATCAAGTTTATCAAAATCGTACAAGAAACAAAAAAGTTAGTTACATTTTAGTAAATTGATGTAATAAAGCATCAACTCTGTAACAGTGCCGAAGAAAAATTACTAGATGATTTAAGGGTTAAATAATATCAGCTATAAGTTGTTAAAGCTTTTCGGACATTTTTAGAATCACTTTGTATGTATAGTGTGCTTGAAAATTTAGTAATTTTGGTCATTGTTTCACTGATTCCGATTGATGCTAGGAATAGTTGAATAATAGTCGCTGAGTGCACAAAGTGTCTGCCAAACACGTAATCCAAATGTCGTAGCTTTTACCAATATTAGAAAGTAATAAATTGATAACTGATAACAAGTGATCAAGCAATTTTCAAACAAGAGTTGGCTGTGAGTGCTACAAGGCATGTCGTAGCTGTTATGTTACATAGCGGCCGTATCTTGTGTTTGTTTCTTCGAATGTAAATACAAGCAAAATGAACTTAACCTCAAAGTGTATCTCGTCGCAATAAAACGCATTTTACAAAGTAAACAAATTACAAATAAATTGCAAGAACCAGATGATTAAACAGATTTTGACAGGGATTAAATTATTTTAATTTAACAGTAATTTAAATTAGAATTTGTTTATAGTTCAATCAGACATGCAAATAATTTTCATAGCCCTCCCTAATTTGAAAACTTTTTGATTACATGTTATGTACAACAACGAAATTGCATTCCATAAATTCATATCTTTCCTGAAGTCTTGCTAAACGGACAATATTACTTGTTTCAAATTTGATATAAAGACCTATGTATATACTGAAATTCAGTTTTTTCGCTTCTTCTTCTCTATCAACCTTCATTAGTCCATCTTTGGATATAGGTCTCCCCAAGGTTCTTCCACTTTGTCCTGTCTTGTGCCTGTTTGTACTTGCAACCTTCTTGATGTCATCTCTCCATCGCATCATCGGTTTCCAACACTCCTTCTACCGTCCCACGGTCTCCAATTTGATACCCTTTTTGTTCCCCTCTGCAGTTGACCGCTAGACATCCATCGTTTTCTTTCCTACTGGTGCACGTTTCATTTCTTCTCCTTTGGCTTCTCCTTCCTCACTCTCTTTCTTCTTCTACTCCGTTAGCCTGTTCTCCTTCAGTCGATTCTTGATCGGATTCTTCCATTAGTGCGTAGATCTTGTCTCTCTTCGTGTATCCTCAAAACGCCTAGACCTTAATTGTCCCTAATATATTCCGCTTTATCGTGAAATGTGAAATATTCGGAATTTTTTCTTTAACCTCGATTGTTAACTTATCTTTTGTTGGCCCCTTTTCTTTCTTTTAAGGGAGATTAATTTAAATTAAATTAAGAGATTAAAGGAGATTATAGTTTCAGATCATTTTTCCTTAACTTGTAGAAGTTACAGATAGCGAGACATAGATTTGCCCTGACCTACCCGAATCTACGTATTGAAATAAATTGCAGTAACTGAAATTACATTAAAATACTTAAGATTAAATTTTACCATTCGTTTATTACCTTAGAAGTTGCAATTCCCTGGACCTAAATTATCCCTCTACTTTGCAATTGAATGTGAGATATTTTTAATTTTCGGCTTTAGCCTCCTTTGTTAGGTTGTCCTAAGTTGACCCCCTATCAGCTTTCCAGACAGTCAGCAAAATACTAAACGCGCCTATTTTATTCCAATCAGGAATGAGTCCCTTGATTGAAGCTTTGCTTGACTGCCTGTTGCCGCCAAGAAATATTTTCTTGGAAGTTGGCCTCAATTGGGAAGATTATCCTCGATTGGAATTTTTATGGCCGTTTAACAAGAATTTCAGTTTTTGGTTGCGACGGCTTGAAAAGACCTCTACCTGCTTCCTACCCTTGTCGTTTGTACCCAAAATGCGCCCCTAGATGTCTATCCGCTTGTACAGTTTTGAATTCATCAACAATGCCCCTGTTTTAATTTCTATTTATAATGTTATTTTATTTTATTGACTACAAATACTACCAAAGACCACAAAAGATTATTTAAGCCTTCAAACACTTATATTTTACTGCGTTTCCTGCTTTTCCCTCCGTCCTGTTGTTTTCTTTCTCGGTCGCGTATATTTCACCTTTGATCGATCGTCAGGTAGAGCCGGTAGAGTTCCTACCTTCCCAGGTTCGTACACACACGCACTGGGACCTGATAGTTTGCACCCAAAACACTTTTTAAAATATCGCTAAGCAATCGTGCTCGAGAGCGCCCAAAATACGTCCGTTCCCTAGCGCCTCGTCAACGCAAGTCAGAATTTTTGTTTTTTCTGTGTTAATATGTAAACCTGTTTTTCTTGATAGTTCATTCAAGTCTTCCAACATAAATTCTAGATCTGCTAGGTTATCAGCTATACGTGCTATGTCTGTAGCGCAGGTTGTTCGGAAATTTACCATCGATGTTAAGACCTTTCGTTTCCCAGCTTACGAGTATGTCTTCGCGTTCTTGAACAATTTAGGAGCAATTACGTCTCCCTGTCTTACACTGCTGTTTATTTTTATCGCTTTAGTTGTTATTGTAGTTTTATCGTCATTGTTGCTTCTTTATAGATATAACTTATGAGTTCTATGTAACCCCAGTCAATTCGATTGTTTTTAAAGCTTCGATCAATGCCTCCGTTTCCAGTAAGTCGAATGCTTTTTCGTAGTCTATAAAGGCAATGAATATGGGCATATTATATTCGGTTGTCTTTTCGATGAGGCTGCGGATTGTTTGTAGGTGGTCTACCGTACTATATGATTTTCTAAAGCCAGCCTGTTTCGGTGGTTGATAGAAGTCTAATTTGCTGATCAATCTGTTGTTAAGCACTTAGTATTTTATACAGATGGGTTAGCAAACAGATGGGCCTGTAATTATTAAGATCTGTTTTGTTACCTTTCTTGTAGATTAGTACTACCGAAGCGTTATTCCATTCATCGGGAATTCTTTTCTCAAAAATACATTTATTTATTAGTTGTCTTATGTGTTCAATCAATCACTTTATCATTTCCTAGTTTAATTAGTTCCGGTATAATACCGTCGTCTCGTGATGCTCTCCTGTTTTTCATTTCCCTTACCGCTGTCGTAATTTCTTCCGATATTACCTCCGGAATTTCTTCTGAACCAACGTTCAAAATCGTCCTTTCTTGGTTTTTTTGGATTTTTTCGATTTTTGTTTGTAATTGGAAGGTATACAGTTGACTATAGAAGTTTTCTATTATTTCTTTGATTTTGTTCTTACCCGCGGTTACATTACCGTTTTCGTCCTGAATTCTATATAATTGTCTTTTATTGTATAGCATCTTTCTTCTTAATTCTTTCAAGTTGCCGTTATTTTCTATTGTATTCGTGATTAATTCGTCATTGTATCGTCTTCTTTTATATTTTGTTTTATGCTTTTATTTATTTCTTTGTACTGTTCTGAAATTCAGTTTATAACTTGAATATTCATATATTTTTGATGAACAAGTTAAACACGCACGAATATCAGTCTCTAAATCTCACTTTAATGGCCGTTAAAATGCGTATAGTAAAAATAGTCCAATGTACTTACAAACCATTAAACATTTCAAAATGTGTTTTTTGGAGAATCATTAAAACTGCTAATGCTTTTCACAAAATTATTAGTAATGATCCCTTTTAGTACCGTAATTTCAACAGGACTATCATTTTTCTCGTAAAGAGCCTTTTAATTTTCCCTCTTACAAGGCCATCCTAATTACAAGTTTCATTTCCTGGAAACCATTAACTCTTGTTTCTTGTATTCTTGAACTAGTTCTTTGACCCAGCTCGCTTATTAAAAAGTATTAATGAACTTTTGTCCCGAGAACGCCCTTAAATCGCGTGCTTGAACGTTATCAAAACATGCGGTTAGTCTTTTGCTCTGCCGTGTTACTACAACATAGTAAGTAGTAACCAGTTGAAGCATATTTACCTAATCGATGCGTTTCATTATTTTTCTGGAAGATATCTTCGTATTTATGGGGCCGTAAATTTACCTTTCGGCTTTCGATAAGAACGTATGCAAAGTTGGGTCAAGATGTATTAGGCAAACCTTATTTATAATCCATAAAATCGAATTCGGGGGGCGTCGGTTCGATAAAACGCTTTTAGATTATTTTTTCTTTGTAGTGCCATCCTTAACTGGAGCCCCGTGAAATGTGCCAGATTCGATGTTTGCTGAACATTTTCCAGGCTCAATATCACTTGAGGGGCTTTACAATTCAAAGTATTTTAATTAGAAGGAAACAACAACATGTTATTAGATAACTGTTTAATTAAACCCTTTTGTGTGGAATTACACTCGATTTGAAAAAGGGGAAACGGAATCTCAAAACCGCTTTCATATAACTAAATCAGCTGTATATATTTTAGTCTGAAAATCGTTCCTTCATCGTGTTAATACTTAATTTTGAGAAAGAAATAAAACTTAAGCTGTTTTAAGCTGCTTTTTTGTAAGGCTTTTAGGAAGACATTTCTAAATCTTTCCAGCCGAACTAAATTAAAGCAACAACAGTCATGAAAAATGGTTTGTTTTTAACTGAAATCTCTGCTTCGTGATTGTATGTAGAAGATTGTGTTTGCCATATGGATATTCTGGAGTCGCTCGGTATATTTTCTTGCACCGCCATCTGTTTAAATACATGTTCTCCATTTTTATTTACAAGCAACATTTATAACAATTATGGGAATAATCACAGTTAAATCAAATTTTACTCGTGTTGGCAGATCAGGTTGTCAATTAATTAAATATTTGAAATTTAACTCTTACCACTTCCTTGTCTGACTGGAAAGGTTTCGAGCGCCCCTCGTATACATTATCAAATGGAAAACCCTGTCAAACATATTTAGTTTGTACTTTTATATTTTTTCATAAATCTTCTTTGAATTCCTGTACATTTTCTTTACGTTTCCACATATTCGATATTTTATACCGCCCAGGTAATTTATTTCCATATTTCACTGTCAAGATTTTCCATTTCATCTGCTTACAACAAATAAATAAATCGTGAGAAGGCCGCAGTAAAAACCAGGAGCGTTGAGATTCTTTGCTTGTCTCCAAGATAGTCCTCATTTTAACATCGACTTTGCAAATGAAACTTCAGTTAACAACTAAGCTACTTCAACATTGAATCTGAACCCCTATTTACCCTCGACAGGTTGATAACGCTCGTGAAATTCGCAACCCAAATTCGACAGGCTGGCATGTCACAGAAATATTGATCTGCCGTAAATTACGTTATGTAACATTGTGTGCAAATTGTTTTTGAAGCCGTAAAAATGCCGAGATAAGATAAAAGCGTGGAGAATTGTTGCTAACCTTGACTTTTGGACGAATTTTGCAATGTTCGTTGTACCGCGAGTAACAAGAGTAATAGCACACTTACTTGAAGCTAAAATTTTGCTTTCACTTTTGATTATGTATCAACCTTCGATAGCTCAGTTGGTAGAGCGGTGGACTGTAGAGGTAATGTGAAATAGACATCCATAGGTCGCTGGTTCAAATCCGGCTCGAAGGAAATTTTTATTTTTTGAAATTTTAGTTGCTTGGGTAATTAGTATACAAAATAGTGTAAAGTTTTCTGAACCGAAGTGATTTCGAATTTTCTTACTCAACGAAATATCAATTTAAACAACATTTTTCATCTGTAAATCCAAAATACACGTTGTTCAAGAATATTTATCGTCTCAGAGCAGCCGCCCCGATATCCCAAAGTAATAAAATAAAATAACTATTGTATCAAATCAATAGCTATAGAGGTCAGGACTAATCGTCGTTGTGATGTACACATTAGAGACTAAAAATTAATGAGAATTTTAAAAGCTCCCGAAGTACAACATGTAATACGTAATTATTTTTTCGAAAATTCAGGGAAGATCAAGTTAAGGTTAACGATTTATCAACTGTACAAATTCTGTCAGACACCAACATTATTGTGATTATTGAGGCTAAAATTGAGAAATCTCAAAGAATCTAAATATCGGTATAGATGCAGTTTGATTGAATTGTAATTCAATGATGATCGTTTACATGAAAACGGAAATTCTATTTGTTACCAATATAATTACCAATATAATTGTGTATTGAGACTAAAATCGGAAACTAAAATCCTCAAAATGTGTGTTTTATAATGTTGATTGTGTATGTGAAAACGATTTGACAGCATTGTTATTGTGTTTATTGAACCTAATTAAAATTGCGGTATACGTTTTTGTATTGTTATTTGCCTATGTATAAATGGGAATTTCATTTGACAGCAGTATTTTTGAGACGAAAACTTGCAATACCAAGATCAAAACATTGTCGAGATTGGGGAATATTCTCACTTGTCTGTGTGTAAATAGGAATTTCATTTCACAGCAGTATTTTTGAGACTAAAACTTAAAATTCCAAAATACAAATTGTTGAAAAAGCAGTATACATTTTGGAATATTGATTGCCTATGTATAACGGGGACAGCAATATTATTTTAATTGCTGAGACTAAAACTCACAGGAACCCAAAATCGTCAGAATTGCAATATATATTTTTGTAATGTTGGTTGCCCGTATATAAATAGGAATTTCATTTTGACAGCAGTATGTTTGAGACTAAAACTTAGAATACAAAAAAAATTGTCGAAATTGTAGTATACATTTTGGAATATTGGTTGCCTATATATAACTGGGGCAGCAATATTATTTTAATTACTGACGCGAAAACTCAGAATCACAATAACACAAAATCGTCAGAATTGTAGTATATATTTTTGTAATGTTGGTTGCCCGTATATAAATAGGAATTTCATGTTGACAGCAGCATGTTTGAGACAAAAACTTCGAATACAGATATTATTGTGATTATAGAGACTAAAACTAGGAATAGCAATAATCAAAAGTCTTCCGAATTGCAGTATATATTTTATAATGTTGGTTGCCTGTGTATAAAATAGGAATGTTATTTGACAGCAGTATTTTTGAGACTAAAACTTGGAATACCAAAATAAAAATTGTCGTAATTGCAGTATACATTTTGGAATATTGGTTGCCTATGTATAACTGGGGCAATAACATTATTTTCATTATTGAGACGAAAACTCAGAATCACAATAACACAAAATCGTCAGAATTGCAGTACATATGTAGTTTTGTAATATTGGTTACCGTGTATAAAGTAGGAATTTCATTTGACAGCAGTATTTTTGAGACTAAAACTTAGAATACAAAAAAAATTGTCGAAATTGTAGTATACATTTTGGAATATTGGTTGCCTATATATAACTGGGGCAGCAATATTATTTTAATTACTGACGCGAAAACTCAGAATCACAATAACACAAAATCGTCAGAATTGTAGTATATATTTTTGTAATGTTGGTTGCCCGTGTATAAAATAGGAATGTCATGTGACCGCAGTATTTTTGAGACTAAAGCTTGGAATACAAAAAAAATTGTCAAAATTGTAGTATACATTTTGGAATATTGGTTGCCTATACATAACTGGGACTGCAATATTATTTTAATTAGTGACGCGAAAACTCAGAATCACAATAACACAAAATCGTCAGAATTGCAGTATATATTTTTGTAATGTTGGTGCCCGTGTATAAAATAGGAATGTCATTTGACAGCAGTATTTTTGAGACTAAAACTTAGAATACGAAAGTAAAAATTGTCGAAATTGCAGTATACATTTTGGAATATTGGTTGCTTATGTATAACTGGGGCAGCAATATTATTTTCATTACTAAGATGAAAACTCAGAATCACAATAACACAAAATCTTTAGAATTGCAGTATATATTTTTGTAATGTTGGTTGCCCGTGTATAAAATAGGAATGTCATTTGACCGCAATATTTTTGAGACTAGAACTTGGAACACCAAAATAAGTATAGTCGAAATTGCGGTATACATTTTGGAATGTTGGTTGCTTATGTATAACTGGGGTAGTAATATTATTTTCATTACTAAGACGAAAACTCAGAATCACAATAACACAAAAACCGTCAGAATTGCAGTATATATTTTTGTAATGTTGGTTGCGCGTAAATAAATAGGAATTTAATTTGGCAGCAGTATTTTTGAAACTAAAACTTGGAACATCAAAATTGTCGAAATTGCAGTATTCGTTTTGGAACGTTGGTTGGCTATGTGTAACAGCAAAGTTACTGTCATTATAGAGACTACTAAAACTAGGAATCGCAATAATCAAAAATATTCAGAATTGCTATATATATTTCGTAATGTTGATTGCCTACGTTTAGAGAAAAATTCCATTTGACACCAGTATTTTTGAGACTAGAACTTGGAATAGCAAGAATTCAAAAATAGTCATAATTGTAGCATAATTTTTGAAATGTTAGTTTCCTACGTATAAATAGGAATTCTGTTTGACAGCAATATTATTATAATTATTGAGAGTTACGTTGGGAACCACAAGACAATAGAAAAGACCAAATTGCAATTAAGATTGAGTCATATTGATTTATTGATACAAACAGTTTCATATCGCACAATCCTAAAAATAAGCTACATTTCCTTATTAACATTTCGTTAAAAATTGTATTTTAATATTATTATATTATTTACAATTATTTAATTTGCAAAATGTATAAAATTTATAACGATTCAGATAATATTTATAATTTTATAAAGTCATTACGTTTCATTCGCGCTATGCTATGAATAGGAAATTGTAATCAACGATCATATCATCATTGTAATTCAGCAACAGCCTTATTACAATCAACATAGAAATATGTGTATCCATATGAGAATACCTATAGATACGATGTTGTATATCAATTTGTATCGATATATAAAAAACAGTACTGGTCGATACAAAAATGTTTGTATCACCTGCCACTATTTACAGTATGAATCTTTTGTAATACTGGTTGTCTAACGGGAAACCTTGTACAAAACTTTATGTTGTTAATTAACGCATAATAATTAATTAATTAATTAATTTCTAGTTGCATAAACAACATGTAAATATGTATTAAATAAATTAGGCGCCGCAGAGATGACCTTTTTAACCTTCGAATCATCTCTTCTCAGACAGACGTTTATGAAG
>JABXWE010009627.1:0-27244 GCA_014611495.1 Limonius californicus | reverse complement strand
GATTTCATTATAAATAAAATAATAACCATAATTTAAATATTGTCGCAACACATACCAAATACATATTGCTGTTCTTTTTACACGAATTCTGAACCCAAATTGTATGTATACAGAGCATATTCCACGCCATTCTTTGTTGTCCTATATTTAGGTCTTGCAGCAAATTCAGAAGAATTAACGTCCATGCCGCTCATGTTTCAAATTGATATTATGGTAGTCCAGTGGTTGACTGTTTGTCTCTGGTGCTAAGAGACCCAAGTTCGTATTCCACTGAGGTCAGGGTTTTTCTCGGGCGAGATAAAAACTGTAAAACACTCATTCACAATTTAGATGCCAAAAGAATATCCCCTACCCTATTCCACCTTCATGCTATCACTAGAAGTATCTGAATCATCGGCACCATCCGATTCTGAATCAGATTCCCCAATTGAAATAATGAAAGGAGGAATATTTTCAAACGATAGATTTCCCATATGTTTTGTCCAGTCTTACGAAAGAAGTTTTTCACAATGTTCACAGAAATTTTGCCACATGTCGGGGGTACATTTTGAAAGAGCCTCACGCCATAAATTTGCAATCTTGTCTTTCGATTTTGGCTGCGAATGTATGTGCTTATTGTAATAGGTCTTACAAAACCCCCACGCCATTTCAATTGGGTTGTATTGACAATGGTATGGAGGCAATCGAGGCAAATCGCTTTTTCAAAATTTCGTCAGTTACGTATCTTTTATTTCTGTCTGCTGTAAAAGGTTTAATTAACTCTCAAAGTTTTTTCTTAGTGATTTTGCCCTGAATTTCGACATTGTGGTGGTTAACCAACCATTCCTGCAATACACCTTTTTTGCATGAACATGTGGGCGGTTTGTCAAACTGCACTGAATGATCAGGTGCGTTGTCCATAACTATGACAAATTTTCCTTGCAACTTGTCCAAAGCAGGAATCAGCTGATTAACCAACCAATTTTGAAAAATTTCCTCAATCATAGTTTTATGATAGTCCCTGTCGTTGTTCTTTGAGTCTAGGAACATGTCGCACCCTTCCAAAAAGCCTAAATTACATCCCGCATTCAAAATCGTGAACCTCTTCCCCTCATTTTTAATTTTGGCTGGGTTACTTTTAAGATCGGTTTCGTGTACCCATTGACGACTCGCGGATCCATTTTGGTAGATCCACGTTTCGTCTAGGTACACGAATGTCACATTTTCACTAGAATTTTGAAATTGGAGAAATTGTCTCAAAAATTTAATTTTGGATGCAACGACGTGTTTTCGTTCACATAAAATTTTACGTCCATTCACCATTTTGTGTTTGTAACCCATTGATTTAATAATTTTGAATAAAGTAGTCCTGCCCCCCTTGTATTCCAAATTTTCGCAAGAGTCAGCCAAGAGTTTGTCGAGAGTGAAATGTTCATTCTTCAGATGATACTGCCAAATTTGTCGTTGCAAATCTTTTCTAAACGTCTAATATAAGAAAACGTCCGTCTACTATAATATACGTATACTACACATGGAAGATTTCAAATCGTCCTGTCCTTGTGATAAAATGTCCCTTATAGAACGCTCAGACACCTAAAATTATAAGTAATTTGCAAATTGCATATTTAAGAAATAATACATGCTTACCCCAAATATATCAATTAATCGATTTATAATCGTAAATCGTGTGAAGTCTGCCCTATCTCTTTTATAATGGTTGAAAGCTTTCACAACTTGCAGTTTAGTAACTTTGTTAATAACTTTCACCATTCTGACAATTAAGTAGGTATAATATATTATGTGTTTTATTAATTCCAAACTTACTAGATTATTTTAGAAAAGTAGGGGACTCTAGAGCTGGCAACAGGGCAATTTCATTTTGACATTGCTGGAAATCAATCAAATAATACTTCAGAAATACAACTTAAGAAAAAAAAACAGAGCCTGCTGGATGGCAAATCAATCGTGAATAGTGTATATGCATCATTATGTGAGCACCCTGTACATGTTTAAATTATAATATAATAATCAAAGAACAGAGTCGTTGCAAAACACTTTTATATAGATTTCTAAATTTTAAATATTAAAGTGATGGTAGTATGTCTATCAATTAATTAAGTTGATATTTAAGATCAATACTATCTTAATTCTTTTTGTTTTTAAGGGCGTTTAAGAAGGATATCTTGACTAATTTCTCTTAAATTTTCGCCAGTTTCTTTCAAATCTGCTAAAAAAATGTATTATCGACCTTATGCATTTTATTTGAGCACCCTGTAGGTATGTTTAATCAGTATAATTTTTGAAATTATTTATACAAAGTGCTACACAAATTTATTTGATGAGCAATATAATTAGAACGGATTTCCCTTTCGAATTAAAAATCCATTAAATGGCAAATAAATTGCTCTACGATCAAAACAATTCCATATAGAGAATATAGATGGAAAAAGTCAGGTTTTAGCTTATTCCTATAATTTTTTGCGATTCGATATGATTGAATCCAATAAATACCCCTATACAAAGTTTTCATGTTCCAAGCTATTTCTTTTTATTTATAATAATACCCCTTATAGGAACACATACCGTTTATACCTCAAGTAAGTTTTATTTTCGATCTTTGATGGCTAAATGGATGCTGACGTTTGACAAATTAAACTAATTTTCTGAACTAAGTTAAGGCGGCGACTGTCATTTTTCATAGCCACCTTTTAGTTTAAATTGTCCCGATGATAGTCTATAAACAATTATATTATACGTCAATATCGACAAGATTGTTAATATCAATTGAATTTCACTTTATATATATATATGTATCATATATATAATATTTTTCCAAATAGGAGTATGTGTTGATAGTATCCCGTGTGAAACGCTGCTTCTTCGAATTTCCCCAGAAATTCTACACGTTTGCGACAGGGATGTCTTTATAACAGATGATCTGTCCACTGGCGGTCGCTTAAACAATCCATATTGTTAGAATTATTATTAACGTCGGATGTGATGAATCTGTCATCTTCATGAATGCTGGCTATTGTGGATGGATCACTGGTGTCAGATCCTCGTTATGTGGTTTCTACTGTTACTGATCTAAACTAGAACAACGTTAATTATTTGCTGAATAATAGTATGAGTTGAATTGTACCAAATGATTGCTTTGTCCTCGGTGTCACTTGCAGTTAAAAGTGATGGATCTTTTCGCGTTGACACATTTTTGTGTTAATTTTCACAGAAGCATCATCAACACCGTTGCGAATTCATATCTGACTATTGAAAAGGGTTGTAAACAAACATATAAATACAATTTTTACATAGTTGAACTTAGACCTTCAATCAATTTCGAGCAGTCCTGCAAATCATTTTTCGTTTGCATCCTTCGAATCCATTTCGACATCCATATCAGTTTCCCACTTACAGTAATAAATCCGCTCTTAAAGCGCTAGTTCCGCGGTGTCTCACGGGACTTCCCAGTTTAACACCACCGTTTTGGCTTTAGCAGCTGAAGGAGAATGATCAATCAATTCATTGCATCAAACAGCATCCAAAGAAGGAATCAGGTTGTGACGTCACTGCGGACAGCTGCATGAGGTATCGATTAGATGCCTGTCACTCCGTTTCGTCTCGTCTTGTGTCGTATCGTCCCGACAGACAGTTCCAGTATCCTTAAAACTCCTCTGATAGGTGAGGTTGAAGACGTCAAAGTCTTTGCTAAGCGAGTTGCTCGGTGGAAATTCACGCTTCGCGGCTATTACAGAAGGTTTTCACTCTTCAGATAATTTTTGTATTCGAAAATGAGTAACTTGTAAAGCTTATTATGCAGAAATATCATCAACTCCTGGCCTTCGTAACTTTAACATGAGAAAACGATCTATATAGTATACATAAACAGGATAAGATCCAACAATTAGTCACGAATCCATCTTAAAATTAAAAGCTATTGGCTGTGTTGAACTTCATCTTTTTTCAAAAGTATTGCATTTAACAATTGTTTAGCTATTGTAATGTTTTGGATACTGTTACTATTTTTATCACGATCTCGTACGTATATCGTTGTATTTTTTATTCGGTTTACTTTTAGAAATAATAAAATTTCTGAATCAACATCTACTCAAAGTCTTTCAATAAGGTTGCATTTTCAAGAATTTGCTCGAATTCAATTCTATGTAATTTAATTTTCCTGTCCTATCCTAGAAGGGAACACATTTAATCAAGCAAAATTGGTAAATTTTCTATTATGTACACACTCCGGTAAAATATGTTTTGTAAATCTAATTTATTTCTTAGCACTTTCTAGCAATTTTGTAGTTCTTTAAACATATTCACCTTCAGGTATATGAATCAAAGAATTATTCCGTAGATACTTTTAACATTTTTTTTAGTATCCACTCTCTGTCAGTAGAAACGTAGCCTGAAACTATGTCATAAACTTCCATACAATTCCCTACCCATAATCGCCATAAGTAATAGAGTGAGCGAGGGTGCGAGTTTAATTCAAGGACATGTGTGGCTTTCACTTAACCACCGCGAGGGTACCTTTAAGTGACCTTGAAATTACCTCTAATATAATTTGAAGGTGATTTAAGTGTTGAAAATTAGCAAACGGTGGTAAAGTATCTAGAAACCTGAATATAATATAAATATCTGCTTTTAGAAATATAGCAAATCAATTTTATAAAGGGAATTCAGATACGCATTTTAATATAAATAATAAAATACTTCGCTTGAGATTAATTGTGGCATATATTTGTGTCAATTTTCCACAACGTGTGTATGTAATATGTATGTATATTACACTAGCCTGTACTAGTAGAAACAATAAACCATAAGTGTTAAACTATATCATAGTGTTCGCTCAATTCCCCAACCACAAAAACAACGGCAGTGTGGTCAAGGTCATTGCCTCAGTTTAACTCTGTCATAGAGCCTGTAACTTTAAGTAGCCTTGAAAATACTGGGTACCAAGATGCCAAGATCTTCGGTATTGCAAATTGCTCGCAATATCCGGTAGTCGCAATATCCGTCAAACTTCTCTTTTTTATTAAAACATTACAACTTAAAACAACCATATTTATAGACAATCCAAAATGCATATTCCAAGGTATTATGTTATCTATTTTATTGGCGGTATTATGAATTAGATATACCTGTTTTGCGGGTTTGGTACTTTATTGTACTCAACTTTCAAATAAGTAAGTAAGAATGCAACAATGTCCTATTTGTAAATATTTAAGTTTCAGTATTTCAAATTACATAAAATAGTAAGTATAACAACTTATTAATCTAGAAGATTTAAAAACTGACACGCATATCAAACAGACATCTCCAATTCATAATATAATCTATAAAAGTTTAGATATTGCTGGATCTTGTGATAATGTATTTTTGGGTTGCCTATTTTTGGAATGGTAGAGTCGTAATTCCTGTGAATCACCCCTTAATTGAAGTATCAGAGGAATAATAAGATAACCATTATCTACTGCAAAAAATAGTAAATGGGTACGTCAATGCACATATATTTAAAAATAATTTTTTATTATGATGTGTTACATCGCAACTTGCCTAAGTTGGTTTTGTGTGTTACCACTTCACTTCTGCTCTGCTCTTTTTAATTTGCAGTTTCACGTCTCTTTACACTAGCGCAAATGGTTTGGTCTTCTCACTAGATATTGTCGAGGAATTAGATTACTGGCAAGGTCCTATATTTCCTCCGTCACGGTTTTTATCCTTAGATCCTTAGGGTATCACTGTTTCGAGCCTACCAAGGTGCGTCTACGATATACATCAGCACTTTGCTCTGGAAATTTGTTTGTTGTTAGTTGTGAGTTTCTTCCCACCAGCCAATACATTTTCCTGTATTTTGTTCTTCTCTTTTCTTCTTTATATGCTCTTTCCATCGTAGTTTGGCATTCAAGTTCATTCCAAAATACTTAGCTGTATTAGCATGCGGTTTGATGCTGTTGTTGTGTGTGACTGGCACGTAATCATTCTTCTTGTTCATGAAGTTGATATGCACCAACTTGCTTTCGTTTAGTTTTATTCTGTATCGTTTTGTCCAACTGCCACCTGGTTTGTGGCCTCTTGTAATGTTGCTGCCGTTTCTTCAGTTCCTTCGCCTACCGCTAGTATTTGCAGTATCGTCAGCGAACGTGGCTATTGTAGTCTGATTGGTTGATGAGATGTCGTTGGTGTACAGTAGGTATAGTACCTACTGGCCCCAATACACTGTCTTGTGATACCCCTGCCTTAATTTCGTATAAGTCGGAGTGTTCCTCTTCTTGCTTGCTCCTGAATAGTCTGTTTGCAATGTAGGACCTCAGAAGTTCAGCAAATTGTTTAGGGGGATTTTGTCTAGTTTATAATCTAGTCCTGGATGCCACAATTTATCAAAAGCTTGGGCTTTCCTATGACAATCTAGATCTTTTCTTTTAATATGTCGTTCGTGGTTTTTGTGCTTTTAATCATAAAGTTTTACGTGGTGCCTAACATTTTTTGCACCTAAATATTACGTCACTGCAAGAATTTGATCGAAAAAACTTTCAGAGAACCTATATACACAACAGGATTATTTAGAGTTAACTGTTATAACCATTTATGTATACATATAAATATTGCTCAAAGAATTTAGAAATATTTATAATATTTAAATTTGTGCTCATTGACTTGGAGACTGGTGCTCGCTGAAAGCGAGGTAAATTTGTAAATGCTCGTTGTATACGGGATATCGTTGTATTTGAGTTCGTTTTTAAAGAGTTGAATTATGTGTTGTTACGGGCCAAGCAACGATGGAAAATGCCTTCGGCTTCACGATTCACGGGTACCGCTTACGGGAGGGAAATCGTACCTAGTTGTGTACAGGGTAGGTCAAAATTGGCGGGCGCCACCTTCCAAATCACAGCGGATTACCAGTTCTCGTGGAAGGCCGAGAAATAAATTTTAAGATAAATACAATTCTATTAAGTATTTGAAATAGGTGACACAATACAAAAACAAAGACTACATTGAAAATGATAATAATTATAGTTTAATACAAGATTTAGTTGGAACGTCCGAACCGAGGCTCGCCGCCAGTGGCTTACGATGTTTACTTTACTAGCACAGATTTACACGCAGCCATTGACGCCTGAGTTCACAGAAAAATTATAATTTATAATTGCACTTTACAGTTAACAAAAAAAGTGACCACTGGCTACTGAAGATCGCTTTACGTCGCCACAAAGAAAGGTTCAGCATTTGAAACTTGAAACTCGGACGAAGCTTTCACAACACAATTACAATTTGTTTTACCTTGATTTTCTTCAGTAGGGAGTAGAGAGAGAGAGAGAGGCAGGCACAATTTTGGGGTGTTCTTAGATCCTGGAAAGGCAGGCAAAAATTGCTGACACGCCACTGAAGATTGGCACCAAGATTGCACCAGCAACCGCCAAGACGTTCTTCCGGAAAGCGGGAAATTTCGAAACGAAACATTCACTGCACAAACTTCCTAGTTTGTCGCAGCAGCGGCACATCCAGAGGGACAGGAAAGGGGTTCGATAATAATCCGCCAAAGGCGATCGGCAAATTCGCTATGAATTGCCTTCCAAGGGTTAAAATTGCAACGTGTTTCTTTAATCCGACACTTGTCGATGGTTCACCCACGGTGATAACAGCGATATAATTCACGCGATGGACACCCATCGAAATCTCAAACCGCCCTTGCAGTGCTTGATTTCGGCGCTTATCGCAAGCAACCGGGTCGAACGAGGATGTAAAATCCGACTGAAGAAAGGACGAAGCGCAAACACCCAAAAGCTGGAAGATTTCATCATATTGCGAAATATGGTGCAAACATTCTAGAACAAATTAACACGTAGGACTTCCTTCAAGGGCAGGTCAAGCGCGTAGACAAAAAATTAATCGGCATTTCTCCATGATAACAAAAAAGGTCCACCAAAACTGTACTCGGGAAATAACAAAATAGTAATCGGCTACAGAGCGGCAATTAAAATAAAACTGTAATTCAAATGAAGCGGCAGAATCAAACGAACATATCAGTGTGCAAAAAAAGTTCAGTTAAGCGATTTAATGACAGGAAAATGAACAATGCTTGTATAAAACAGAATATATAAATATAACGTTTTCAGAAACAAGCGATGCTCTCTAATAAATGTAGCAATTTTCCTATGAGTTTCATCAAAACGCTGACTTCGTATTATCTTGGATTAGCTTGTAAAAAGAAACTTCTAAAATATTTTTAAATAGTTTTAATCACACGCTTTATTTACTATTAGCCACGAACAAACATCTGTTAGAATTTATAAGCGGAATATTAATAAACATAGAAAACATCGGCCGTCAGTATTCTACGCTAAAAATCGAAATTTACGTATTTACGGACGGCTAAAACATCAATTTTTGAAAAATGCTATATTATTAATTGTTAATATTTTAAGATGAAGGCTTAGAAAAAGTCGTCATAATAATAATTCAATTAAATTTCTCTTATACTAGCTTTTTAATATTCGATTGCTAACGAAGAATTAAATCGTAAAATTTTGCGATTGTAGGCAATACGATTTATATTTTATTCTATATGTTCCTAATGATATATTATATACGTTGCTAGAAATCATCATATTTGACACTGAATTTACTATTAATATTATGCACATGTCTATAACAATTATATAAGTATATTCTTTGAGTCTTTCGCGGTTTCTCGAACTGTCAATATTACAAGTTACTTTCGGCTTAGACCGCGTCGTCATTTGGGCATCGTGATAACGCTTGTAGAGATATAAACTTCTAATCAATTATAATAAAATAATTAGAAATATCGTTAATATTTAATAACTTATATCACACGGAAATCCATGAAACGGCATTTGCAATCAGGTTAATCTTACAATGAACTTTGAATAAATACAGAACGGAATCTATTGAAAACCGAAAAAAACAATGAGACATGAGCGTGAGTGCCAGGAAGTCATCATTCGAAAGACAGGATGCAAGACATTTCTAGCATTGCCGAAATACGCGCGCATTTTGGAATCGATTGATTAATTCGAATGAATATCTCGATCGTTAAAATCATTCGAATATTAATCATTCGATTACTGAAATTATTCGATTATACCCATCACTACATTAAATACACGGCGGCATATCTGCTACGAGCAAGATGTCCCTGTGAACTATCATGTAAACTAGTCTACTCCAGATACATGTTGCGTAATTTGGAAAATATACACTTATATAAATGTCAATATTACAATTTACTTTCGGCTTAGACCGCGTCGTCATTTGGGAACTACACCCAGCATTATCAGGTAAGGTCCGACCTGTAGCTTGTCTGCCTTTACAAGCATTTGCTCTAGAAGTTTGAGCCATATTTCTTCGTAGGCCCTGCCTGCCTAAACAGGGCCGTGTGCTTATATTAATCAAACCTTGGGGCGGACAAGGATTTGATCTTGATGTATTTTGTTTGCCAGGACAATAATACTTAATCGGCTTATGCCTGCAGCTTGCATCTTCAGAGTGAATATAACACTGAACTCAAATCCGGTAAGCGGAGGTATTTAAACCTCTTTGAGCCAGTCGGGCAGAACGACGGAATTCTGGTTGGCTGTCACCGTTGGGGAAGGACGGATCCGGCGGAGCGTGATCGTGTGATCGAAGATGCGTAGGAGTCCTTAGAGGATAAACTACTGGAGTCCAAGCTTTACTGAGTGTAAAACCATCCTCTCTGTTTATGTTGTTAGGTTGTTTTTCAATTTCAATTGCTTCACGTATGATACGAGGGAAGTAATGAGGCACTCTGGCGAGTACCCGAGCATTGTCAAAGTCCATCTTATGTCCAGTTAATCCAGTATGTTCAGCCACCGCAGATTTTGTGATGCGTTTATGTTTGCAATCACCTTTGTGCGTTCGCAATCTTAACTCAATGGAACGACCAGTTTGTCCGATGTAGTTGGAGCCACAGGAGCAAGGGATATTGTAGATCCCGGCTGATTTTAAATTTGATGTATGATCCTTTACGGATCTGAAACCGTTTCCCGTTTATTAGTCCTAAAGACTGTCTTTATGCTGTATCTTCTAAGAACATGCCCAATCAGTAGTGCCTTTACTGTAAGGTAGAAAAGCTAAGCCTTCTGGAGGTGCCAGTTCCTCCTTACCCTTGGGCTGTTCCGCATTGCGGATTGCTCTCTGTATTTCTGTGGCTGTATAACCATTTTGTTGTAACGACATCAAGAGATGAGTTTTCTCTTGTTGTAGGTGTTCTGCATCTGAGGTTCGAACTGCTCTGGTTGTTAGACTTTTTAGCACAGTTGCTTTCTGCATCGGGTGATGATGCAAATTTGCATTTAAATACCTGTCTGTATGTGTTTTCTTTCTATAAACTGCGTGCCCCAAGCTGCCATCCGGTTTCCGTGTAACATGTACGTCTAAGAATGGAATACTGCCATTTTCCTCTACTTCCATTGTGAATTGGATTTGATCATGAATTGAGTTTAGGTGTAATAAAAATTGTTCTAGTGTTTGGCGTCAGTGAGACCAAATGACGAACTTATCGTCTACATATCTGAACCAGGATTTAGGTTTAAGATCAGCTGCTGCCAAAGCTTTGGTTTCAAAGTCTTCCAAGTATATGTTTGCAATGACAGGTGATAGCGGTGAAACCATAGCCGCTCCTTCAATCTGTTCATACAAGTTGCCATTCCAACTGAAAAAGGTGTTTTTCGAACATATTTCTACTAATTGGTTTAGATCTGTAGGTAGTTTATCTCTTAGGATCTCTAACACACCATCTACCGGTACTTTTGTGAAAAGGTACACAACGTCGAAACTGACTAAAATATCTCCTTCACACAGCCGTAAATTTTTGATCTTGTTGACAAAGTCACAGGAATCCTTTATGTACGATTCTGTGTTGCCACAAGTGGGCGAAGCTTAGTGGATAAGTATCTTGCTAAAGCATGTGTAGGAGAATTTATAGCACTCACAATAGGTCTCAGTGTCACTCCAACCTTGTGTATTTTGGGTAAACCATAAATACGTGGGGTGATAGAGTTTTTGGGTATGATGCGCTGTTTTTCCGTGGCGTCAATCGCATCAGAGCAGTTGATAGCACAAGTCACTTTTGAGATGAGAGAGTTAAGCGGATTGCGATTAAGCCTTTTGTATGTGCAATCGGACAACAGTGTTCCCATTTTTAAATTATAAATTGAAGTGTTCATCACAACAGTAGCATTGCCTTTATCTACTTTAAGTATGAGGACATCTTTGTTATCTCTTAGTAATTCCACTCAGACCTATTGCGAGTGCTATAAATTCTCCTACACATGCTTATGGCGCGGGACCATCAAAACGTGTTAGGTATGGCGACAAAAATTATGAAGAAACAGTTTTGCAGTGGTTAGAGGAAGACAATGATAGTGTAAGTGATACTGAGAGTTGTGATGAAGACTTTGTAATAGAAAGTGAGCATGAATCAGATTTCTGAACAAGAGGATGACAAATTTTGTGAGAATGAAAGAAATGAACAGTTATGCGAAGAAGCCATTTCGGATGATAATCAACAACAAGCAATAGATTCCTCAAAAAAGAAAATCTTTCTTGGAAAAAATAACTTCAAGTGGCATGCAGAGAGTCAGATAGGAACCTCTCGTACTAGAAGTCACAATATCATCGTGCAACTTCCTGGTCTTAGACCTTATGCGAAATTCAGCATAGGAAATGCTCCTGGTGAACTTTCAGTGTGGAGTTTAATTTTTACTGAGGACATGCTTCAAATTAAATTAGGATGGACTAATGAAAAGATAAGAAGAGAAAGATCTAAATATATCAATACCAGCAGGAGTGATATCAAAGATATTGATATTATTGAATTGAAAGCATTCCTTGGCTTATTGCTGTACACGACCGTCTTCAAAAGTAATCATGAATATATTGCAACCCTGTTTGCCACTGATGGTACAGGACGAGATGTTTTTCGTGCTGCTATGAATCAAAAGAGGTTCGCCTTTTTACTCGTTTGTCTTCGTTTTGACAATCCGGACGACAGAGATCTAAGAAAAGCTGATAATCCAACGGTTCCAGTAAGCGAGCTGTTCGATACATTTGTAATCAAATGCCAGGATGCTTATAGTTTAGGTGTTTCAGGGTGTAAAAATGAAATGCTGGTAAGTTTTAGAGGAAGATGTAAATTCAAGATGTACATGCCGAACAAACCAGCCAAGTATGGATTGAAAGTAATGTGTTTATGCGATGCTATTTTTACAATGGCTATATATACTATGGCAAAGATACAGACGGACAAACACTTACAGAAAATGAAAAGAAATATAGCAAACCTACGCAGGCAGTGCTTCGTTTGACAAAACCTCTACATAATACAAATAAAAATATAACAGCTGATAATTGGTTCAGTTCAATTGAGCTGGCTAATTTATTGAAAACAAGGGCCTCACATATGTAGGAACCTTAAAAAAAATAAAAGAGAAATACCAGCTGAATGTTTGCCCGATAAGAAGAAGGAAGTTGGTTCAACGTTGTATGGTTTTACAAAAGACCTTACTATGGTATCTTATTGTCCAAAAAAAGGAAAATCTATCTTGTTGATTTCATCGATGCACCATAGAAATGAAAGTGATGGCGATACAGGAAAACCAGAAATAATAACTTGGTATAATAGTACGAAAGGAGGTATGGATACGTTAGATGAGAAATGTGCTAATTACTGTTCCAGTCGCAGAACCCGTAGATAGCCTATGGCGATAAGCAGTGTAAACGCGCATATTTTATACCAACTCTACAAAGATAACGCGGTAGTAGAAAGATCAAAATTTACAAAAGCATTGGCTCAGCAACTTGTCACTCCTCATATGCAGAGACGTCTGACAAACTTCAGAATTTCTAGAGAATTGAAATGCTGTATCAAACGTATTCTAGGTAAATTTTCGGTCTATTATTTTCTGTATTGTGTTATAATGTTTTATTCTAGCACCAGACACAAATTATGAAGTTCAAAATGTAGAACCTTTAGAAAGGTTGCAAATAAGAAAAATCTGTCATTGTTGTGACCCCAAGAAGAAGAGAAAAACGCAATACATCTATACCGTTTGTAAACTTCCCATACGCTTAGAATGTAGTAGAAAACTGTGTGTACAACGTGCTACTAGCATTTAAAATACATTTCTTTAAATATCAGTTTGTTATATTTCAGTTTTTGGTTTTAATAGAGTTATGAAAGAAACAACTGTCTAATTTATTAAACATTCTTACGATATGTACAATAACATAAAATTCATTACTGTTTATTGTTCTAAAACATTTAGCATACACAAACCATTTAAAATACTAACCGTCTAAGAGACCGCCGCCGTCTCCGGTAACGTGACTTGAAAGGCCATCTCCGGTTACGGGTTAAGGTTTAGCGCAATATTTACTTTCAAATAATATTATGGTGAAGGTTTTCAAAGAATCAAGAACAATATTTCTTCGTCAAATGGTTATGGATTACCAAAGCATTGCATGCTCTTGCTTTATGAATGGATTTCTATCTTCTTCGAGTGCCTTGACCGTTATCGATTGTTGGCGATCATGTTGGCTATCATCAACTGCAGTTCTGAAAAGCTGTACTGTGTATTGTCCGTACCACTGTCTTAAGTTTTTTAACCATGCGGTCCTTCTTCTACCAGGGCCTCTTTTGCTGTCTATTTTCCCTTGTGTTATCAGATATGTATGTATATGTATATCATATTTTGCTTGATGTCTCATAATATGACCGAAATATTCCAGTTTCCTTTTCTTCACAGTTTTATCGATCTCCATTTCTTTGTTAGTTCTTCTTAGTACTTCGTCATTCGTGATTCTATCTGTCCAAGCAATTCTGAACAGTTTTCGGTATGTCCACATCTCAAATCTTTTAACCGTTTAAGTAATACTTCTGTTAATGTCCAGCTCTCTGCTCCATAATACAGCACCGAGAAAACGTATGCTCTAACCATTCGGATTCGAAGGGTTAAGTTTAGATTATGACTACAAAGGGTTTTCTTCATACGTAGGAACACACTTCGGGCACATTAAACGCGTCTTTTTACCTCTATGGAGGGGTCCCATTCTTCATTTATATTGCATCCCAAATATATTGCTTATTCTACTTTTTCCAGCCGTACCCCGTTTATTTGAATGTCGTTGTTCTGTAGTATTTGTTCTTATTTATTATCGTATGTTTAGTTTTTGATGTATTAAGCTTCAGGCCGTATTTTTTGCAAGTTCTAGAGATCCTTTCCATAAGAGCCTGTAGATCTTCATTGCTGCTTGCGAGAAGCAGGGTGTCATCGGCATATCTGATATTGTTTATCGTTTCCCATTTACTAAGATTCCCTCTTTTACATGGTGTAATGCTTCCTTAAATTTCTATGGACGTTGTAAATGAGAAGATTCACTATGATCAGCAAGATCATTAGATTTCATACCACATGACCTTCCTGAATTGAGATTTATCTTGATTTTCAGGTTATATACAGCACAATGTAACTTCCAATGCTTCGGAAGAATTGAGTAAACAGAAACCTATTAATTACAATTCATATTTAAATTATCTAATTGTTAAGGTAACTTAGAAATAGCTAACATATTAATATGGTAATTTTTCAGTGGGATCCCTCTTTGTAATAGTCTATTACCTATAACTAAACAACTATTTAATTTGAAAAGATGATACTCTTAGGGCGTAAACATCCTCTTAAACAACACAAGGTTTAACTTCTACAACACACAAAAACGTTTAGTATATGGAATAAACGAACTAAAATTTAATGCTTTTATTAAAAAGTTCACCAGTTTAGGGTCCTAAAAAGTGTGTATGTATTCCTTTTTTTTCTCAGTAAATTGTGTGTAATGACAAGGTACTTAATAGACATACAATTATACCAAATCTTAAATATTTTGTGCTTGAGGAAATGTTGAATAAATAATAATAATTTAATTAAAGTTAATCCGCTGCTGTATATCTTAATTAATATACCAACTGTTTAAACGTTCTTTAAACATTTAAAGGAGATAGAGTCATCAAAACCTTATATCACTGTATATAGTAATATGCTTAAACAGTAAATAACGAAATCAAAAACCGAATAAGATGGACATATGGCATGACCCTTAAAGCTTCGAGTTTCATGTTTTATGCAACACCCCCGAGTGCATTTCTCATGGTAACTTGAGAGTGCGGAATCACAGCATTCCTGTAAAACTACTCTTCCAGTTTACGATTCCACCGGCAATAATCTAGAAAATTGAGGTAATCCTTAGTAAATAACGGTTGACCTTCCTAGAAACTTCTAAAGATTGCCGAAATAATAACGCCAGTCGTAAGTTGCCAAAGCTGTAATAAACACCTAAAGTCTTTATTTTTATAGACTATAGGATATCAGAATACCTCTATAAATGTAGTGCTTTCTTCAATGGTATCTTTATAGGTGTGTTAAATTTTCCTGCTATATTCATGTATTGTGTTTTGTATAT
This sequence comes from Limonius californicus, assembly GCA_014611495.1. Lineage (NCBI taxonomy): Eukaryota > Metazoa > Arthropoda > Insecta > Coleoptera > Elateridae > Limonius > Limonius californicus. Next base: position 11,764 of record JABXWE010009627.1, on the reverse strand, counting down.
AAATTCATGTTAATAGTAACTATGGCTTGAATTATTAGGTAGATAATGAGAATGATTTGAATTCAAAATGAAAATTTTATACGGAAATATGAATTTCCAGGCTTTCTGTTCAAACGCTAATTTAGACGAATTTAATGAAAACCTTCAGAATAAAAAGAAATGTTTAAATTAACATGTAATCCATTCAACTTTGCAACATTCATAAACACATGTTGAACTTTCATTTTACGATTTTAAATACCGCTGAAAAAATAAATGATGTTTTGTTTGATAAACTCCAACTTCTCTTGACATGTGATGAAGCGGTTCAAATTTGCTTTCAACAATATTAAACATGTTAACTTTTAGGCATTTATATCAAAACACGCTTTTGTAATTCAAAGCAAATTTATGTACACAATAAATATGTTTTCGAATATTTTATGCATTAATTTTGAAACTTTAAATAAATATTAATACAACTTTGAATACCGCTCATAACGAATGCAGAAAAATATTTAAAAATTTTGTGTATTACCCATAGAGGGAATACGTCAATACATGTTTGATTAAATAATGAATTTGATTATGTGTAGAATCAAAGTGCGTAGCTATTAACATCAAAGATATTTTCATGTGAAAATCTCATTACTCACCTCATATTCAAGTAATACGGTGGCTTTGTATGCAGGGTTTCAAACTTTTCAGGTAGACGGTATCTAATATCTCTGGAATATTCATGTAGTGATGGGGATGTGAAAGTGGAAAGTTATTTGTGAAAGGTAATTTGAATTTGCAAAACCAATGAATTATGAACTTGAATCGATGCATTGTGCCACCAAGCTTGCGCAACTATATGAATTAAAAGAAAGTACACGTATTGAAATACAGGACGTCCCACGACGTGAGGCCACTATTGCGTGTACGTAATCTTTAGACCAAACATAGTTTAACATTCTAATAAAGTTATGCCCTAAAGGAAACCGTTTTCAAAATACAGAGTGTTAAATTATTATTTATTAAATAATTACAATTTCAGGAAAGCCAATATTTATTTTTATTTTATTTTAAATTCACTATAAACATTGTTCAAAATAGCCACCGTTGCTCTCGAGACACATCTGGCTTTTCTTAAAAGAGATCTAGTTGCCCTACGTAACATATCATTATTCCGAATTAGTTTTGCTGCCTCAAAAATGCGTCTCCCAACATCTTTAACAGTCTCTGATAGTGTTTGTTATACCATACCTTTAAAATGGCTGCACAAATAATTATCTAAACAAGTTAACTCTGGAGATCTTGGGGGCCAGGGTTGCTGTGCTTCTCTACCAATTACACCTCCTGCAAACCGTTGATTCAAAAATGGCCTTACACCTAACGCAAAGGCGCAGGGGCACCATCGTGCTGGTACCACATACCATGTCTGATCGCCAGAGGGACATCAGCTAACAATTCCCCCAAATAATCTTCTAGAAAATTTAAATATTTGTCGGCGGTTAAATGATTTTTAAAAAAGAATAGACCAATGAGCATGTTATGAATAATTCCACACCAGATATTCACTGAAAGCACATCTGTACCAAATGAGGACAGCCCTATTGCTGAAAAACAACGGTTTCACGATATCCTACAACAAGAGATAGAAAAAGTCAAAAACCATCGAACACTAATCATTGCCGGAGATCTGAACGGAAGAGTGAGCAGAAAAGATAATGACAGTACGGTTGGATGCTTCGGTGAGGAGAATGAGAATAGATATGGGGAAATGATAATAGAAATATGCGAACTGAATAACTTCCGCATTACAAATGGATACTACACATACAAAAATATATGCACATGGATACAAACCACGAGGAAACTAAGATCAACCATAGATTACTGCATCGTAAAAAAGGAAACAACACTCATAATAAAGGACGTTCGAGTAAACAGAGGGGCGGAGGGTGGTAGTGACCATAGAGTTTTAGTGGCAAAGATTGACTTCCCATGGATAAGAACACAAACAAAGAGTGAAAAGGAACGGGGAAAAGAAGTAGAAGAGAATACATTTAAAATATACCTACTTCAAGATGAATCCATCAGAGAACTATACCAAAGAAAACTAGACCAAAAATTAAACGAATACCAATTTAGAAACTTAGAGGAAACGTACATGCACATAAGTAATAATATAAAAGGAGCAGTGATGGTGGCCTTGGGGAACAAAGAAAATGAAAAAAAGAATACGTGGGTAATATGAGCGATGACAACAAACAGTGTATAATAGAAAAGAAAGAATTATACAGAAAGTGGGTCAATACAGACAAACCTGAAGATTTTGAAAAATACAGGGTTAAAAACAGGGAAGTCAAAAGAATGATTGCTAGAAAGAAGAATGAAAAGTGGGAATCGATATGCCGAAATATAGAACAAAATATAGGAGGAGCTAGGAACACAGAAACCTGGCGAACGACCAAAACATTAAGGATGAACAATAAAGAACGGACACAGATAAATTATATCTCAGAATATGATTGGCGAGATTACTATAAAGGACTGCTCACAGAAGACCAACCAGTATTCACGAAGACAGAAAATAATAACGATAACAATAAAAATGAACAACAAAACTCAGAGGAACAGCTTATATAAGCGGGGTTTACAACGGGAAGATCGTGTATAGATCAATATACACAGTCCAACAATTAATCGAAAAGAAAATAGGTAAAATTGAACAGTTCATCTAGCATTCGTAGGCTTAAAAAAGGCATATGACTCAACACCACAGGAAAAACTCTGGAAATGCATGAAACAATTTAACATCCCAAATATACTGATAAGGGCAACCAAGAACCTGTATAAAGAGAACTCGGCGGCTATTAAAATAAAAAGTAGGATCGGACAAACCTTTGAAACTACCAAAGGGTTATTACAAGGATGCTCAACATCCCCTACACTATTTAAGATTTTTATAGAAGTAACACTAACACCTAGCAAAGAAAAGTGCGAAGGTATGGGAATCACAATTAGAAATACTCACTTATACAGCATAAGTTTCGCGGATGATCAAGTGGTAATGGCACAAGACGAAGAGGACTTGAGCTATATGATTCGCAGACTGAATGAAGAGTACTCAAAAAACGGCGTAGCTATGAACTCTAACTGGACACAGGAGAACAGGTCACAGACTTGGAAGTCACAGACGACGTTAAAATAAAAGGAAATAAGACATTCAAGTATCTAGGATTCACTCATCTCCAAAGATGAGACAACCACACAAGATATGAAGAACAAAATATGGCAAACCAAATCATGCATTAGACAACTAAATGGGATCCTATGGAATTCACATATCACAGAGCACAAAAAAAGGATTTTTAACACCATAGTTAGGAGCATTATGACATACGGAGCGGAGAACTGGATCATACAAAAGAGATATCAGAGCAGAATTACAAGCGCAGAAATGGAGTACTGGAGAAGATGCAGCAGAGTAACAAGAGTGGAAAAAATCCCTAATGAAGAAATACGGAGAAGGATGTCAGTCAAGGAGGACATACTTACCTACATCGAAGGAAAACGACTGCAATGGTATGGCTACGTGAGAAGAGCAACACCCCAACGATGGTTACAATTTGTTGATGTTGACAATTTAACACTGTGATTTCGTGTGGATTCTCCAAATTCCAAGAGTGGCTGTTCTTTCTGTTCATTAATTCAATCCTTGAAAATGTTGCCCCATCCATGAATAAAATTCTCTTACGTAGGTTTCGATTTTTTGAATGACCCAGCGGCAAAATTCCATACGGCTAGCGAAATCTGTAGGTAAGAGTGCTTGAACAGACTGGATATGAAATGGATATAAACCATGACGTTTTAATATTCTCCTTCAGCAGGTACACGACGAACAGAGTTGCTGGGATTATTATTATTTTCTCGCAGTTGTTTTCCTCATTGCCTAGTACTTGCTGTATTGGACGGTCAGTCGACGGTTTCGGGAAACCCTCAACCCATATTCTCGAGCAGCTGCTACTAAGTTTCCATCACAAAAACCGTAGGTACATGTAATGGATATGGGCGTACTCCCCCGTTGTAAAAGTAAACATTATCAATACTGTTAATATGCACAAGCAGAGAAATCAACTTTAAGGTCGTTTCCATAGTAACGTAGGCAGTTTGTATCAAATAACGTTTAATATAATTTATTGTTTCGGCTGCTTCAGTATTTAACTAAAACAGGCCATAATCTCTTTAACAGTCGATTTAGAAAAAAATTACCACTCTTTAGTTTCGACTTGTTTTCACCTCTTCGACAGTAGTGACCACACGTTGTGGCACACCCTGCATACGAGGTTTATTCGGAAATCAAATGTAAAATCGAAGAAAATTATTCGGCTAAAATCTTAGATGCATTACTAAATTATTTCTCTACAATGTCAGCATTAGAATTAAAACACTTACCATATCGTGGTAGAAGTTCTTGTATACCTTGGTGTAGGATAAACCATTTCTCGCTGGAACCATCCGTGGGAAGTTTTAGTAACAGTAATGAATAATTCATTACTTATCGATAGGGTCTCAAAATAGATTATGTGTACTTTTCAAGACTAAATAGTCGGGAGCTCCGGACTTCAGATATGTACGCGGTGCACTCATAATATAAACATACAAACAATCAAGCCACATTTCAGCACACACCAGGTGTCAGCCCGTGGAGTTCCACGTAACATCTAGTGGCTCACCTTTAGTATCGTGAAGGACCGTCTCTGGTAGTTCTCATTCGGGGTAGCATGATTTTGACAGGATAGTTTTGAGTAAATATTGTCAGTTGTATCTAACCTGTAACGCGTACTGGGCAACCGAATGTTATCACCGGGCAATGGGCTTACCCATGTTATGATGTGTGATCACTAAACGACCTCCTTTACCAGCCGTACGTACACCACAAGTAAAAAGTGAGCAACAGGCTCTCTACAGGCTACTTTACAATGTGTAATTTGACTACCATATTCGGATAACCAGGTTGGTTGACCACACCGGATCACTAACCGGTCAAGCCTAAACAGCTTAAAACGGAATACTGCACAGATTCACTGACCCCCGGGATTATTGGCGAGCTCGCAAGCATATGTAACCACAATAATCACAATTACAAACAGTACTACGTCATTAAAAGCAGAAACATTATCTACGGCTTTATACAACAACTACTACAGGACAGACCTCATCTATATAACCTTACAGTTAGCATATACATACATAAGCACCACTTCATTGCTTCTAACAAATAATAAACAAATATATTGTTATTCACTTACAGCGAAACACCTGAACTTTGCACTCGTTTAAGAACTCACGCTCTGACTTACTGACTGTCCTAATTTGTTGAATTTTGTTAAAACATAAAAGTACCGCTCTGTGTGGAGGCCCAGGTGTTGAAAGGTTCGGTAATAACCATAAAACATAATTTATAGCCAAAGCGAAGCATTTTAATTACGTTTAGAAAAACACCTCTATTGACAAATACAAGTTTATGCAAAATATAAAATTATTAGTCCAATAATATTATTCCTGCATTCTTCGTAAAAGGTTGCGTCTGTAACGAAAATACATTTTGTACAGCGGTAGGAAAAGGGTCGTGGGTTCCTTAAAAATGTCTAAGATGTAGGAGGAGGTGATAGCCACGAGTCGGGATTGTATGGCTAATGGTTAAAAATGTCTCAATTGAATTGCTAAATGAATTGCACTGTGCTAGCCGCGTACAGTCTGGCGTAATTGTATGAAAGCACAACTCCAGAGGTCAGCAGTACTCGTCTTTTGTTCTGAATCGTCCTTCTCAGTTTCCTCAAGATCCCAACATACGCGTCTGTATTTACTGATACACCAGATGCCAGGAAATCAATCAAAAATACGCCTTTCTTGCCCAATAAAACAGTACCTTTCAACTTTCGATCTTCCAATAGTTGTTTGAATTTTTTGGCTTTGTAGGAACTTGCATTCTTCCACAGCACTAATTGTTGTTTGGCTTCAAAATTTGTGCACGAATCCCAAGTCTCGTAGCCAGTCATAATGTGATTTAGGTACTCATCGCCATCAGTTTCGTAGTGCAGAAGCCATTAGCTGGTTGTGTAAACATTCATCAACATCTTTGGGATCTACCCCGTACAAAGTTCGTAGTACTGTAGACTGTTGATGGTAATTTCATGCAGTACCGTACGTGGAGTTTGAAGAAAATTTGTTCGGCCATCTTTGAAATACCCAAACCAGTATGTGACCTATTATTCGGTAAATTTAGGCAGCGTTTTCGTTTCTTACTTGGAGGAAATGAATCACAGCGCCCACTTCACACTTGGCGGGATTTTCGTATGGCTAGCAATCAGTCATCAACTATTAGGTTCTAGGGAAAGAGTGGTGCAATGAACTGTAAACAATCTATCCAAGAATGAGTTCGATTTCAGAAAAAAAGAAGATCCACAATAAAAAGATAAACTTAAAGAAATAAAGACGAAAGCATATCAGGACAAGAAGCACGCATTATTACTGATTGTTGATTGTCAAAATGCTTTCAATAGTGCATCATGAACAGGTGTAATAGAAGAGGCCAGGAAAAATGAAGTATGGCCCTACTTACAAGCAATATTGATAAACTACTTGAGAAACATATCGAGATTGAGAACAACAAGAACATGTAGATGATCCCTGGGGTCCCGCAAGGGTCAGTTCCCGTCCTGACACTATGTAACACCTTTTTTGATAACAAGACGGAACTACCAGACAGTGTTGAGACAATGTGCTTTGCAGACGATACAAAATCATAAAAGTAATGATATAGCCCGAAAAGCAAGCTTATACGCAGAACTATTAAAAGAGGCGATGCAAAACAAACACATTAAACTGGTGTTACATAAACCAGAAGTGCTAATAATATATGGAGGAAGGACACCTTAAAGGGTATCAATTATTATAGGAAACGAATAATATAACAGCTGACATAGTTAAATACTTAGGCGTTATCTTCGGAAAAATGTAAACATTAGAGAACACACAAGATCGATTATAAAAAAGGCAGAGGGAATGGTAAACTCACTAAGCCTACCGATGCCAAACATAGGGCCCTAAACTCCATCGTTAACTCAACTATTCTATACGCTGCACCGATTTGGTGCGACGTAGTAACCAAGAAAAAGTACAAGGAGAAATTGATTAGATTACAACGAAAAATGGCACTATGGGTTCCAAGCGCTTACAGAACAAGTCCCACAAGTAATACGCCGATCGACTTAGTAATACATAAGAAAGTAGAAATATATAAAGGAGGCCAAATAAATGGAAATGTAATCTTCAAAAAACGGAAGAGAAGTGGAAAAGAAGATGAGAGGAAGAAGATAATGGGAAAACAAAAAGATGACAGAAGATATGGAAAAATAGTAAATTCGGAGAAGTGGAGTATTATATGACCCAGGTTTTGCCTACTTGGCACGGTTCAATGTAAAGGAAAGTGCTGAGTGCATGTATTGTAGCGAAGATGAGACGGCGGAGCGCACAGTGTTCAACTGTAACAGATCAGGGAAAGGGATGAGACCAAAACAAAACTGGGAATCCATCTCGCAACTGACAACCTAGTAGAAACAATGTAGGGAGGAGAAGATCAGTGGTACGAAATCAAGGAGCTATTCGAAAAAATAATAAAAACAAAAGGATCAGATGACCCAATGAAGCAAGAAATGGAAAAAACTAATCCCCAAATAAACAAAGTTTAAGGAAAAACATACACCGACTAGAATGAAGATTTAATACCCATCAACATTAAGCAATATCGTCAGCTGATTTCGTGTTGTAACATTATCGGGTTGTAATATTAGGTAAAGCGAGAAGGGGTTTTAATCGGAAAGAATCCGTGAGAGTCACAGAGGCAGATTTCCTCTTCTTGGGAGGAAAAAAAGGTTATTAACCGCTAAATTAACCTTACAATGCACAAACCTGACTACGCCCCTCATTCGGCGGGAAACTTTACACGGCCTTTAGTTTGCGACTAATAGTAGATATCAGAAATGGTGAAAAATGTAATTGGTTATACATTTCTCCAAAACCATAATTAAGGAAATATCTTCTGATTAATAGCTTTATTAAGTGTAAAGGTTACGATTTAAATTTAATTTCCAGGGTTTTTGAATAAATTATATTCGTTGTGTCTTCTGAGATTAAGAACTAAAACCTTTTAACTTTTATGTCGAAAATTACAGAATAACCTCCTTCAGTTTGTTTTAATTAGTGCTTACTAAACTTTACAAGAGGAGTTAAGATATCAAATTAGATGAGACGGTCTTTTAAATACCCAAGACAATTTCAAACAGCATGTTCTGAAAGTGGCAAAGTGCTTCCAAATATTCTTTAAAAGACGAATATGGAAATTTTGCTTACCTGAACTCATTCATTGTAAAACGCCCTTAGCGAGAGGAAATTACAGATACCACGCTCGTCTGATACCGACAATTCTGGAAATTACACTAGAGAAAATACACAAGGGAATTTCAGCAAACAGGTAATTAACAAGTTTGATGGTTTTACTCGTCTGCCGCGAGTTTAAATTAAAATTGAAATGTTGACCTAAATGAAATTCGGAATAATAAATGCACCCTTATTTTATACTTCTATTGTGGAGAACAAATCGTGTACCTACCTACGGCTTATAAACGATGAAACTTAGCTTAGCACTAACGTTATCTATTTTATTATGATGTCATAATAAAACTTGAAATGGTTAGCTTAATAGTGCTAATACGCGACTACAAGTAGACATTGAAATTAAATATTAAACTGTAACGAGGGAATTCATTCCTCTTAATTTCTTAAACGTATTAATAGTTGGAAGGTTGATTTTAATTAGAAAATTGTTAAATTTGGAGGCATTTAAAATATTTTATTTGATTTTCATCAGTTTCCCCATTTCCTACACTTTATAGTATACTATAGCGTCTACTTTGATCGTTGCAGTGATGCTTCATTATTTATACAAATTTGGAATTTGTTCTTTTTCACTGTTCGTCTTTGTGATCTTTATTAGTTTTAAAATGTATGTAATAAAAACATTATTCGGTTATCCGGAATTTACCAATCAAGATATTATTTGAAGTTTGAAATATTGACTGGTGCGAACCCTGTGGATTTCTAAGATATCATAATGATTTTGAAATGAGTGAGGAGTTACTTTAACTTTAACAAAATACATGTTAGGCAAGGGTTTGGTATATAATAAAAGGAACAGCAAGGGCCCTCATAAACCATAAACACAAGAAGATAGGAAAGCTCTCCAAAAGTACACAGCAGCTGCTGGCAGAAAGAAGACCGCTGATAAGAGAAAATAAAAGACAGCGTAGAATATACAGAACTCAACAAAAGGGTAAGAAGATCGGTATAAACCGACATCCGAAAATACCATGAAAAATTTGTAGAAGACACAATTGAAAATAACCAAGGTTTGAACGTGTTTAAAAGATCCAATGCACCATAGAAACAAATAATAAAATTAAGAGACAAAGAGGGAAGAACAGTTAGTGACAAAAAGAAGGTAGTAGAAGTGATAAAACAGTTTTATAAGAAACTGTATGAAAGGAAGGTATCCAATGAAGAAACAGTACAGGAAAATGTGTCAAAGAAAAGACGAGTGATAAACGTTAAGTCGGAAAAGCTACCGGAAATTACTAACGAAGAAATAAAGAACATACTAAAACAAACCAAAACTAAAAAAGCTGCGGGAGAGGATAGCATAATGGTCGAAATGTTAAAAGAGGGCGGCGAAGCAATAATAGAAATTCTTAGGAAACGGTATAATGAATGTTTGCTAAACGGAGGGAACTCTGGAAAAAATGGTGGTCCTGGTTTTCAAAAAGGAGATTACCGGTCAATCTGACTTCTTTCGCAGATATAGAAAGTGTTTATGAGAATTATAACAAATAGATTACATCAGATATTCGAGCTGTATGAACACAAAAAGCAAGCGGGCTTTAGGAAAAAGTACAGCATAGTAGAACACCTGTAATCAATAAGAGTCTTTATAGAAAAGGTCACCGAATACAATGTATGGATGGCTTTTATAAACTTCAGAAAGTCCTTTGATAACGTGGAAAAATGAGCAAATATCAGAGCAATGAGAAATGGTCGTATATATCGAAGATGAATCTAGGAAAAAATACCCCCGAAAAAAAACCCGGAAAAAATACCCCCAGAAAAAATAGCCCCTGGAAAAAATACCCCCAGAAAAAATACCCCTGGAAAAAATACCCCCGTTCAAACTACTTGTTGGTATTTTTATTTTATATTGTCTTGTGATAATCCTACATTAGCAACAAGATTTGACAAAAAAAAAAGCTTCTAAACATGTTATTATTTTATTATTTTACATGTACATTTGAAAACTACAAATTATATACTGAAGTAATAATAACACACACTGTTATGTTGGATTCAAATTTGCCGCTTTATATGAATTAATTTCTTAATTTGTTTGCAGCTTCGTAAGAATTAATAACGTTATTTGGATTGCAGTTTCATTTTGAACACAGTTTTGTTGACAGCTCCTTTTGTGTCGAAATTGCCGACTGTTGTTTTTCTCGCGCTTGACCTTGCATACTTCCGAAAACTCACGTGTCCCTTATTCTGGAACATTTCATCTCATTTCGTAATATGGTGCAATCTTTTTTGGGGGAAAGTGTAAATTCCCGTTGCGAAAGTTAGTCAGCCTTCCACCTTTAATGGCTCCGGTCTTCCCAAATTACATTTTCAGGGGAGGGCCGTAAATAAATCGAGTGCTGCAAGTGTCGGCTTGGGTCTTCGACGGTTATACCTGGTGTAATTTTCATTTCTTTGTTTTACCATGGGGTGAAAACAACACATCGACAATTGTCGGATTTTACAGAAGTACGCTAGGATTTTAAACCCAAACAAAAGGCAATTCTTTGTGAATTGGCCGATCGTCTTTTCGACAGATTAATTTCGAAACCCAGCGCCTGTCCCTTGGCTGCTACCATCGTTCGGAGAGTCCTGCCTATCGTTCAACGATTAACAGTCTGTTGAAATCAACGTATTTTCCTGCATCTGGAAATTGCCCTTACATTGTGCCTATCTCGCTCTAATACATCCATCGGAAGTTAAGGTAAAAACAGGGGCACAATAAAGGTGAGTTCCATTCCCGTAAGCTGTCGGCTTCTCGGCATTCCACGAGGAACTACAATCAGCTGGATTTGGAAGGTGGTGCCCACATATTTTTAAGTCTCTGGTGTCCGTTGAATACTCCTCACATAGCGCCTTTAAACGAGTTTGCAGTACTTCATAGACTGGCCGTATTTTCTTTGGTGGAAGCTTTCCAATAAGTCGTTGTTGAATTTTGCTCCTGTCGCAAGCAAGTTCCTGCCTTATCTTATTGATTAAAACCCAGACAGTGGGATGCTTCTGGCCCACCAAATTAAAAAACCGGTGATTCCAACCTTCCGTCTGGTTGTTGGTACGGTCTTCGTCTTCTAATGTTGTTTGATGAACATTTGGGGCCCGTGATGTAGAAGTAGCTAATTAGTTATGAGGGGGTAATTTTTCCGGGGGTATTTTTTTCCAGGGGTTATTTTTTCCGGGGGCATTTTTTCCGGGGGTATTTTTTCCGGGAGTATTTTTTCCGGGGGTATTTTTTCCGGGGACATTTTTTCCGCCACCCATCGAAGATACACTGATATTATACAGAAAATTTACAACCAAGCTACCCTACTAGTCAAACTACAAGATATAACAAATAGAATAGAGGTAAACCGAGGAG
>JABXWE010009626.1:0-17152 GCA_014611495.1 Limonius californicus | reverse complement strand
TATTATACTTGGCAACGTTGACGATGTCTTTGCATTTATGGAGAATTTAATTAGTAGGCCGACATTACATCAATGATTTTGACAAATGTCGAAAAACAAATTTTCTACTTTTCATCACAATACCATGGCCTTGCACTGTTGTCAAATGTAGTATTTACGAAATTTATCATTTTTAACAGTACTTCCAGAAGAGCAAGTAGAGAGTCAACTCAATATTAATCTTTACATAATCAAGTGGCAGTCAGTCACTTATCGGCAGATACGTGCAACATTAAAGTTCTCGTTATTGTTTCCATGAAATTCTGTTTTAAAGATATGAACTTTAACACTCTCGTACAAGAAAACTAAGCTCCAAATACCTACTTTTTTTTGAAGATTTGTATTAAGCATTCATAAAGAAAAAATTCTACCTGAAGCTTTTAAGGCATTTAAAGGACACCCTGTATATATATATATATAATAATATAATAAATATACATATATGTAAATCTTTGTTATGATGAGCTATGATAATAACAGTAAAAATAAATGCCATTGCCATCATGTCCACAGTTGTTTCACATCGCTCATTACACACAAACGGTTGTTTCATGAATACGCAAAGGTATAAATACCATAACACATATGAGGACGTATTAAACACCGATAGAATTAGACAGAGGTGATTTATTTCACAATATTGTACCAAATAAAGGATTTGAAATATATTATTTTTCGCACCCTGTTTAGGAAAATTATTCTAATTGGTACGATTATCATGTGCGTTTTGTAAATTTGTTTTGATGTTATTTTACGCATGCAATTGGATAATGTTCTGTTAAAACTAGTCGCAGCGAAATGAAAAACGCAACAATATACAGGATGTTGGATTAAATAGAACCTAGAGCGAGCAATCAGGGAAACGCGAATATAAAAAAAATAGATTGTTCTATAGAACAAACGGAATAATGCAATACTATCACGATTCACAGAGTTTTCGTTACAAGAAGAAGCAGGCAAAAGTAGAAATAATACAGAGCGTTCTATTTTTCATATCCATATATCTTAGTTATTATATTTCGAAGAAACTATCAAATACGACTAGTTTACGTGTTCAATTATACACGTTTTTTTCAACGTACATTTTAATAACCTTCAAAATATACAGGGTGTTTACCCTCATATAGTACTTGTAGTAGGATTTTTATGCCTTGAAGAACAAAGTTAATATTTCTGTTTAATGTTTGCAGTTTCAACGAGCGATCAAAAAAATTTCAAATTAGGGTGGCTGTAAGTGCTACAAGACATGTAGTAGCTGTCATGTTACGCACCGGTCGTATCTTGTTTTTATTTCTTCGAATGCAAACACAAGTAATGTTACCTTAGCCTCAAAGCGTATCTCGTCGCAATAAAACACATTTTAAAAAGTAAACAAACAAGAAACAAATTACTATAACTAGATGAAACAGGCGAATAAAGTACTTTAATTTGACAGTTATTGAAATTGGCATTTCTTTATAGTTCACTCTCAGCTATGCAAAAAATTTCATAGATCTCCCTAATGTGAAAACTTTTTCATCACATGTTTTAAAACATTCATATAAACTATTTCTACCTCACCAGGAGGTGAAAACGATCAAAAAGGACTAATAAGGCTAATAATTAAAGTTATTTCCAATAATAGTTTCAGTTTCTACAAAGCGTTGCCGAAGATTACCAATTTAGTGAAATATCTAAGTAAGGTGTTGCATGTAAGAAAAAGCGATTCCCGTCTTCCGTTATTGTTTATTTATCTTTCGCACGAAGAAGAAAGTTGTGCCATAAGTTTAGCGAAAAAATCCCGAGAAAGTTGTTCCGAACGCTTAGGCACAGTTAATCGGACATCAGTAGGCAGAATATGGCAAGATTAGAAAACTTACACGACGCGCCTCAATTTCGCGAGAAATGTTTTTCCAAAGGACAATAATTCACCTCGCCGACCCCCGCGATTTTCCGATTTAAGTTTCCACTGGAGCGCGAATTTAAATTCCCATTAAATCATCAGGCGGCAGTAAATTCCGGGCGGAGATAATGCCGATACGGAACAAATTTGCAACAAGCATAACAACAATGAACTGGATTGATCCAGCCAGGGCGCAGTACGGATCCGGAAGTTCTGATTTATGTGACGCGAGGATATATGACGTCACGGGAAGTTCCTGTGGTCGACACTAACGGCACTTGGTGAAATAATGCAAAAACAGAAATGCGCGCCAAATCGCCAAGAGATTGCTATGATACGACCATCTCAAAACAAACGGCGATTTATACGTCTGCAGCTAACGGCGTTCGAATCGCGTTCGGTGTCGGCTCCTGTTTTCAAAAAAATGCCAAAAAGGTTGCGTTTTTCTCGTAATTTTTCAGCGTGACGGATGGCTGAAAAAATGCCGGCCGGGAAACTGATACATTTCCGACTTCTGCCCCCGTTTTGTTACCCTAAGCGACGAGTTCGGAATTTATTTCTTTACAAACCGCCGAATATTATGGGACATCCTGAAAAACTAATATTGATATAGGTTCAGGCTCTAAAGGTCTAACCTAAATAAAAAATCCGGAAAGTTAGCCAATAACAGAAGTAAAAGTTGCACAAAGCGACTTACTTCGGTCAAATAATTGCGGAAAATTGCTGACTGTATTAAAAAACTTATTTTATGAAGTAACTTGCTTGTAAGAACGTTCATCAAATGAATTACAATTGCATTTGGTGTAAATATTTAAACATAAAGAATCCCAGCGAAATTAATCTTGTTATTTACTGACTATTAAGTGAAATTAATTAGCTATTATTAATTAAGGCGCATTTTATACTACAATCTACCAAAAATGTTATAGCTAAAATAGCTACAGATGGTAGTTATCCTCAATTTAAGCACCACAAGATCTTTAATAATAAACCACTTGCTATAATTAAGGAAGAACAAAAACAATTGTTTATTATGGGGTTGGTATTTCTTGACCAAGGTTAAAATTAAGCAGTAAGATTAAAGAAAACTACAGTCTGAGACAGAGAAACATCAAAAACCAGACAGGGAGGACAAATAATTGGTAATTGGTAAAAGAGGGATCGGGGGAAGGTGAATTTTCCACATAAACCTAGTAGGTATTGCTGGTCGCTGATCACAGTTATGTGTAAGATGGATATTATTAAATATTCTAAAAGTAAACTCTGGGCATTGAAAACAGTGCCGTGATTAGACGACCTACAGATAGAGGCTTGTATCGTTTATTGGTTATAGAAGACCAGAATGGCTAATAGGTGGTAATAGTAATTGCGAATTAGGTATTTAAAAGGAAGAGCAAGGCAGATTTCAATATGGTCCGTAAGTAGATTTTATGGTTTATCGGTTGTCCAATGTCAAACTTGCTCATAAGTGGTATTGGTAATTGAGTAATTGGTATCGGGAAAAACCTATTTTAAAGGAAAAAAACCTTCGAATGGAAAAGCAAGTTATATATCAGTATAATCCATAAACAGTAATTTTTTCGGTTTAATAGTTGTCGAAGATGGAACGTTTACGAATTACATAAGCAATAAAATCGGAAATGGCAGAAAACCCATACAACAAATAAATTCACCGCTATGGCGTGATAGAATTACTAAAACTGCAAAGGGCAGAATATATAAACCATAATAGAAAGCATTGCGACATACGGTTCCGAAGTTGGGATAGTAAACAAAAGAACAGAACAACGAATAAACGCCCATGAAATGAACTTCTGGCGATGATCGTGCAGTATTTCACGTTTACAAAGAATTCCCAACGCCATAATCAAACAACAACTAAACGTGGATGAAGAAGTGATAAATATAATAGATTCAAACAGATTGAAATGGTTTGGACATATGAGGAGGATGCCCGAAGAACGTTTGCCTCAGAAGGTATGGAAATGGATACCAAATACAAAAGAGACAATGTGAAGAAATGGAACAACATGGAACGCAGAAGTTGCAAAAGCAAAATGGTTTAGAGGCCTGCACGAAAATCAGTGGCAAGATAAGCAAGTTTGGAAACTAGAAAGTGATAGACGGAGAAGGCATCCTTAAAATAATCACTATATGATGAAGATGAAAGTTGTACATAGATAAGGTAGTGTTAAAGAAATATTTTGAGAGATCGCTGTAGGCAGTAGCGGTTAGCTGATGACGAGTATTAAGTAGTTAGCAAAGATGACCGCGTATCGTCGTTGGGAGAATGTACCACGTAGAAGATTAGGTATTGTCTTTGGAAGGACAAATAAGTATAAGTGAGATAAAAAATATCAAAAACCGCACGGGAAAACAAACAAACGGAATTGGATAAGACAGGAACAGGGCGAATATTAGTTTGTCATTAATACCTAACAGATGTCAGTTATCCGTGAAACTTATCGCTGATCATAATTAGATGTATAATGAATATAATTAAATAATGTCTATCATAAAAAAATTAGTGATGATTTCAATGTGGCCAATAAGTAACGGGTCTTTGCTTTATTAGCGAATTAAATTTAATTTAAAAAACGTCAAATACAATACACCAAGGACTGATAGTGTTGTCTAAGAAGCAGCTGAAGGAGAAGGAAATACCTTAATCATGGAATATGTAGCTGTAGCTGTATTAGGCAGTATCTGTCGCAGGACAGAGTTATTCGGCAGTAAGGTATTGGTCTTTTTCTGGCCAAACACTGACCTATTCGCCAGTGAGTTAATGCTACAGGAAATCATTGGTTGAGGTTAAAAAATCAAGTCCCATAAGCAAAACTCTCATACGGGTATTAGCTAAAAAGTAGCTACGAAAGACTGATGCTAGTTTATCCAAGAACATCGAGTAGATATATTGGGTATTGTTTGTAGAAAATCAGAATTATACACATCTAAGATTAGTTTTCAACAAATCAATGGTTGAGGTTTAAATAATCAATGACCACAATCAAAAGTCTACTACAGGTATTGGCTACGCGATAGCATTGCTTGAGGTTAAAATATCAAACCTCGCCAACAGAATTCTAATACAAGTATTGGCTAGGACGTAGCTATGGAAGACTGATGCTAATTTATTCAATAACATCAATTAGATATATTGGGTATTTGTTGTAGAAGGTCAGAATCATATAGATGTAATTCTATTTTACAAGAAAACAATGCTTGAGGTTTAAATACTCAATGAACACAATCAGAAGTCTACTACGGGTATTGGCTACGAGATAGCTACGGAAGGATACTGTTAATTTATCAAGGAGCAGCGAGATGGCCTATTGGGCATTAGCAATCGCAGGTAAGGGTTCTGTACACCTAAGTAGTTTTACAGGAAACCATTGCTTGCGGTTAAAAAATCACGACCAACTAACAACATTCTAATACGAGTATTGGCTAAGACGTAGCTACGGAAAGTTAATGCTGGTTTATCCAAGAACATCAAGTAGGTATATTGGGTATTGACTGTAGAAAGTCAGAATTATACACATCTAAGATTATTTTTTAACAAATCAATGCTCGAGGTTTGAATAATCAATGACCACAATGAAAAGTCTACCACAGGTATTGGTTACGAGATAGCTACGGAAGGATAATGCTAATTTATCAAGGAACAGCGAGAAGACCTATCGATTATTAGCAGTTGCAGGTCGGGCTTAAGCACATCTGAGTAATTATTACATTGCTTGAGGTTAAAAAAATCAAGACGTTCAAATAAAATTATAATACGGGTATTGGTTAAGACGTAGCTGGAACTATTCGCCAGTGAGGTGTTGGTTTTTGGCTGTAGAAAGACAAAACTATTCGCCAGTGAGGTGTTGGTTGGAACATTGATCAGAAATATTGGGTATTGGTTGTAGTAGGTCAGAATCATGTACATGTAAAGTTATTTTACAGCAAATCAACGCTTGAGGATTAAATAATCAATGACCACAATTTAAAGTCTACTTCGGGTATTGACTCCGAGATACCTAAGGAAGGATAATGCTAATTTATCAAGGAACAGCGAGAAGACCTATTAGGTATTAGCAGGCGCAGGTCAGGGTTTTGTGTGCCTGAGTAATTACACAGAAAACTATTGCTTGAAGATAAAAAAAAGTATGCCCAACAAACAGAAGTCTAGTACGAGTATTGGCTAAGAGATGCCTATGGAAGGATAATGCTAATTTATCAAGGAACAGAGAAAAGACCAAATGGGTATTAGTAGGCGCAGGTCAGGGTTTTGTGTACCTGAGTAATTACACAGGAAACCATTGCTTGAAGATAAAACAAGTATGCCCAAAAAACAGAAGACTAGTACGAGTATAAGCTAAGAGATGCGTATGGAAGGATGTTGTTACTTTATGAAGGAAGATCGCGTATTTGCATTCGTATTTACAGGAAATCATTGCTTAAGTCTAAAAAAGTTAAAGACCACAAACAGCAGTTTAGCACGGGTATTGGCTACGAAATAGCTATGGAAAGATGATGTTAATTTATAGTTTATAATTTATAACATTGAGCAGGCATAACTGTTAATATTGACTGTCGAATCACAGAATTATTTGCCAGGGAGATGTTGGTTTTCGGCCGTGGAAGGAAAAACTTATTCGGCGAGAGGTGTTCGTTTTCGGCTGTGGAAAGACCAAATTATTCGCCAGTGAGATGTTGGTTTTCGGCTGTGGAAAGACAAAATTATTCGCCAGTGAGATGATGGTTTTCGGCCGTGCAAAGAAAACTTATTCGCCAGTGAGGTATAGGTTTTCGACTATGGATAGAAAAAATTATTCGCCAGTGAGGTGTTGGTTTTCAGCTGTGGAAAGACAAAATTATTCACCAGTGAGATGTTGGTTTTCTGCTGTGGAAAGGCAAAATTATTCTACAGTGACATGTTGCTTTTCGGCCGTGGAAAGAAAGCATTATTGGCCAGTGAGGTATAGGTTTTCGACTATGGAAAGAAAAATTATTCGCCAGTAAGATGTTAGTTTTCAGCTGTGGATAGACAAAATTATTCGCCAGTGAGATGTTGGTCTTCGGCCGTGGAAAGAAAAAATTATTCGCCAGTGAGGTGTCGGTTTTCGGCTTTGCAAGGGCAAAATTATTCGCCAGTGTTTTCGGCTGTCGCAAAAAAAATTATTCGCCCGTGAGGTAATACAGGAAATGATTGCTGATCGAATAAGTTGCTACTGTCCATGGTTATAGTTCGCATAACTGAAAGAAAACAAAATTCGTTTTAGAAACAAATCTGCTTAGGGTATATATAATATCAAAAATGACTGAACCAGCAATAAATAGTGAATCGTAAGAAAGGGGGGCATACAGTAGTATGATGGCCTAGTGGATATCGACTGTAGATGGTTAGAATTGTACACAAAGTATATTTAAAATAAAAATTTCTAGTAAAATAGGTATGAAATATCTATCTCTAAAAATATCATGGAAATATTACAGAAATAAAAATTACAGCATAAATTTATTTCTGTGTATGTGATTTTATAGTTTTTTCTTTACAAGACATTTAGCTATTTAATAACCAATATAAATTTATGTTACGACTACACTGCCTTTCTCTACGGGTAACAATTTCAAAGCAAATATTTCAACTTTTTAATTAGAAATAATGATTCACAAGCAATTCTCAACTTTTATATATTTCTTGTTACAGAATTATATTTAACGGTTAAAACGCTGCGTTCAGAAAGAAATATAAATAAAGATCATTAAATTGAAGTAAACTGTATTCAATGTAAACATTTCAAGGTAAAAGCTTCTGTTGCTAATTTACTTCTCCTTCCATCAGCACAGAAAAGTAATTATTCAACGGTTTTGTAATTTCTTTTCCAACGCTGATTGCTTTAGAAGTGTTTATTGATCAATCTAAAGCACATAGTTTACGAAAACACGTAAATGCAAATTTAGAAAATTAATTGGAATACGAAAAATTGGATCGTACCAAAGAAAAATTTAAAAATTTGAGAATCTCGCGATGGAAATGGCCGTTGTTAAAAGTAACTAGCTGGGCTCGTGGGCTACGACCAACGTTTTAATAATAATTTATTTAGCATAATGTTACCTTATATTTTCGAAAAGCGGATATAATTCATGTAACTTACTATTAGGAGTAGTTTTGAGACGGTGATATGTTTGTTATGGTTAATTATTGATAAATATTTAAAAAATATTAAATCCTAGAAGTAGTACAAACTAGCAAAAAATTCTTTGTTCAAACAGACTAATGTTTGTATAGACGCTACTACAGACCACACAGTTTAATTTAATATGAGATGATATTGCATATTTGAAATCGATATTATTGTTTTACTACTGATTGCTATTTTATTATTGAATAAAAATAAATAAGCTTCGCCGAGGTGCAGGGTATTAGATTTTTGTGTCAAGTTCTTTTAGAAGCATGACATAATCGTTTAAATTTTCACTTCTAACTGCCATTTTCGAAAAAAGTTCTGACCAAGCAATGCTTCCTCTGTAGAGCTTGGTTTAGTAATGCGCAGCAGCTAAGGATTGCGGTGAACGTAATTTACTTATTTGTATCTCAAGCAGTACTAGTCTGATGCATACAAATGAGATATTATTAGTTATTGAAGGAAGTTTATTATCAAACATAGCTTTGACTCTTTATATAATATAATGGCTATAAGGTTCTACATTACATGAAGGGGTTTGGCCAAATTAATAACACGTGGTGATGTGGTGAGAATCACACATTAGACAACCACGTTATTACCCCTTGTTCATTCGAACGCAGGTACCCAATTATTAAAGCGACTGGGTAGGCCGCCCGCCAGGCATCGGGTCGGGGGTTTCAATTCCCACCTTTTTATATACTTTCTTAAATAACAAATAACATAAATATCAAACGTATTAAAAATTTCTAACGATAATTAATACCATCAAACAAATGGGTAATGAACAGCTTTCTAGATGGCCATACAACAATATTTTAATGCAATTAAAAATAGAAATATATTTTGGCATTCTAGAGCTAGTCTTCAAATTGATATATATTAACTAATTTTAAAATAAAGATGTTATTTCTAGTTTCCAACAAGTGATATGCATTTTAAGAAAATCTTTTATGGAAATTCAAAAAATCTGCTATTTTATTTCGTATGCTTTTCCTTCTGTATATAGACCAGTAGTCTGTTAATTACCTACAATGGAATAAGTTCTGTGAGCCCTCTTTGTTAACCTAGCCGTCGCAGAAAGAAGAGAAGTTCCACTACACTGTTTACGATTGTCACCGACGGACAGACGGCTTTACGGGCACTCCAAAGCACGACCAGTTGCATATGCAACTATATTGGTCCACATTTTGCACTACGATCACCATTTGACCGGCATCTTAGTTTGATCAAAATTTCTCTCTGTGTACTTTATGAGGAAATTATGTAATAAAGTAAACAGAGAGAAATTTTGATCAAATGGGTTCAAATCCGAAGATCTCGATCTGGAAGATTTTGGATCTCTCGGCATTATCTACGTATTTAGGTACATTAACATCGTAGCGTGTGGTTCAACATCCTGCTAATGCTGTAACTTAAGATTGGCAAAAGATTATAATTATTGTGAGTTCTATCTATCCCCTTCCAGGTCCCTACCTTTCATGATGTTCAGTATAGGGTTGGCAGAGGTAACAATGAGGTCATCTGTTTTAAGGAACGGGGTTCCAAATATTTTGAATCTTTTGCCTGCCAGAATTTCGCACTGGGAGAATATGTAGGCGAGGGTTCATCCTTGCCATTGCATGTGGCATGGTCTGCTATTCCCATTGTGGAGATTTTTCTTCGGGTTACAGTGTCTCGTAAAGAGGTCCTGTTATTGGCCTTAAGTGGTTCCCGTTGAGGTTGAGGATTTCTCTAATTTTTTTCTTGGTATGATTTCGAATACACAGTTGATTGTCTCAATCCAGAAAGCAAATCATTATATTTGGGTTTCTCCAGTAGCTTCGGATCCCCTTATCCGGGCAGTGCATGGCAATGCCATTTATATGTTTCTCTGAGTAGATTACAATCTGACCCTGCGCTATATAAATATTATGCAATACCACATGGAAAACCTATCGGGGTGTGTTCTGTTGCCTTCTTTCCTAGGGGGTCAGCATTTCCCTTTTCTGCAATGCCCAGGTGTTTTGGTACCCATTGTAACGTAATGCTGTAGCAAGTGACCAGTTCGCCCATGGCTTCTATGCAATTATGAACTAATTTAGTGTTGACTTCCGCTGTCAATATAACTTGTAATACTGCTTGACTGTCATTTCTGACTGGGATCCCCTTATTTTCATAGCGTTTTAGGATAATTTTCCAAACGCAAGCAGTGATGGCGAATACCTCTGACAGGAAAACAGTGGTTTATGTTTATTTCATCCCATATGCCTTCATCAAAGGCATTTTCTCCACTTTTATACCTTATTTTGTATTTGCCTGTATACCAGATTGTTCAGTAGTAACTTTTTTATTCTACAATTGCTCTCCTTCTGCTATCTTCCTATAAAATAATAGAAAAGAGTTTGCTAAAGTGGCGTGCGGTTTCCATTCTATCTCACTGTATGTTGAGAATAGTATATTCTTCAACGAGTGTAGAATGACAGCTATTATTCACGAGGATGAAAATTCTGTCACGAGCCGAAGGCTCGTGACAGAATCATCCGAGTGAATAAAAGCTATTCTATACGAGTAGGAGACTATACTTTCTCTACGACTATTTCATAGGAAGTTGTAACGCCTAGTTGGCAACAACAATACTACTGACTACTAAGTGCAATCAAAAAAACTACCGGTAAGTTCCAGGTGTCGAGAGTAAGGGTCGACCAGCTACAGTCGAAGAAAGGGGGGTTAAATAAAAGCCTAGGCGCCACCTGTTTTGAAAATTAACCTTAGCCCTCGACGGTGTCACGATGGATAAAACAGGAACCAACCTGGAATCTAACTTACCTTTGACTATTGCTAACTTAGAAAAACTATGGGGAAAGAAAAACACAATCAAACAAGAAAGTCCAGACAATTAAACATTTAATGCACAGCAAACGACAACAAGATCAACATACTGGAAGATTAACAACATGGTAATACACAAAATTATTGAAAGAGAACAATTTTTATATAGATCAACAAAATAATTTAAAGGGCGCAATAAAGCGAAAGAACAAATTTTAGTTATAATAATAATCAAAATTACATACAACTCGACAAAATTCCAAGTATTCGAAGTCGACGAGATCTCGTTGCTCAATACCTATATTCAAACATAATAGATCTAGCAATGTAATTCAATAATATTTTAACCTTTCGCAATATTTCCTAAAATTTAAATTATAACAAGAAAAGTTTGACGACAATTTCCAAATTAAACATGAAAAGTATGGATTTATCGAACGCACCTGGTATAAGTTCAAAAATTCAAATTGTTATTACCACGGAACATATTATCAAGCGCACATACCCGTGGAACTATATTGTTGATATCGATGCTTTCAACTTCGCTGCTCTCTGCGATAAACGAATCCATTGAACGTTCGCCAGGTCTGCTTTGCTTCAAATTGAACAAGATGACCATGAGTGCAAGATAAATCCAATTAAATGTTGAAGACTCGAGCGGGAGCGACTTCCAAACGGTAGGAAGTCCATACGGGAAAAGACGCCAACGATGACATTTCGGCGATAGGGAACCTCTAGGTCAATGGCACAATCAAATTGGGCAAAAACCCTAGGAAAATTAACTCTCATACACGTCCTAGCGTTCCTCCAAAGAGGGCAAACAATCCTAAGGAACGACGACATAAGGAAAAATTCCTCTAACAACTACGGTCTTAAATTGGGAGATCCATCCCTAGCTTACAAAAGCTAACTAGACCGAAGCTACGTGCACTACCACGAGGATTTCTCAACTAACTTCCCCGATCCGCGTAGCATACATCCAACAAGTAAAAGTTAAACGAAAGCGAGTCGAAAAGTTACGAGTTCGAAATTCAAATAAGCCCAAAAATATTCAAAATATATGCAACCCAAATTGCGAAAATGAAAATCTAAAGCAAAACAATGAGGAGTACAAAATCGGAACGTTACAAAGTTACAATTTTCGGTCTGAATCAGTATTATAAAAATTTTGCTTTAGATGAACGTAAATCGGTTCACTAGCCACAACGATTTTATGCCGTGTGTACTGTTTCTGCGATTTCCTCGGCAGTAAATTACACGTCGTGTTCGCGGTTTCCGTTATTTCTGGTGGCAAACATATCTCAGCGTTTTCGCTGTCTGAATTATTCATACCTAGTTCTTACTGTTTTTACTAATACGAAAATTTAAAACTGTTTTTGACAGTTACTTCAAAAACAAGTGGGAAATCCAAGCGCTAACATGCCATGCCCATTGGATTCTGATTCATTATCCCACCGTTTTTTACAGAATCCAACGGCAATGAAGAATATCTATCATTCTTCAACTAAAAAGGTATATGTAACGAATACATTATATTATAGTCGTAGAGAAAACAGTTATCTGCTAATTTTTGAGGATGTGTATGTGATTCCTCATGCAACAAAATTTATATGCAACGAATTCTTTTTTCTAAAAGAAACCTAATAGAAAATGGACCTGGATAAGCCCGGATGGCAAAACAAGAAATGAAATAGATTATATCATTACGAATAAGAAGAACATTATACAAGACGTCTCAGTGTTGAATAATTTCTAAACCGGGAGCGACCACAGATTGGTAAGAGCAAGAGTGGTGATAAATACAAAAAAGGAACGTTTAAAGATGATAAATAAAAATGTTATAACAAAAGTAGACTTTATAGAAGAAAACGCCAAGTACAAGAAAATTATAGAAGACACACTAAAAAACTCAAATCCCAATAATATGACTCTAAATGACTTAAATGATAGAATAGTAAATACTGTGAAAAAGGCTCTGGAAAAATGTAGCTTAAAACAAAATGTTTCGAAAAATGAGAAAATAGGAGAAAGCACAAAGAAGCTGATGGAACAAAGAAGAAAAATGAAAATAGAACTAAATACTAACTCAGATGCATACCGAGGCCTAAACAGAAAAATATCAAAAGAGATAAGGAAAGATATAAGAAAATACAATACCAAGGAAATTATGGAACTACAGAAAACAATAAAAGTATGAAGATCCTAAAATCAAAATTAGAAAATGGAAGAAGCGAGATAGTCAAGCTGAGAGATAAAAATGGGATAGTAAAAACAAATAAAAAAGAAATTCTGGAAATAACAGAGGAATACTACCAGAACTTATACACTAGCAAAAAAGAGCCGCAGAATGACCAAGCATTAGAACAACAAATGATTGTAATTAATCAAGGATCAGAAGAAGTTCCAAATATTACAAGAGATGAAATCGTTAAAGCCTTAAATGAGATGAAAAACAGCCGTTCACCAGGGGAAGATGGAATAACAAGTGAAGCAATAAAAGCAGGCAGACAGGAACTGCTGAGAGAAATACAGAGGCTATTCAGCAAATGCCTGGAGGATGGAGAAATACCTAGACAATGGGATAATGCTATAATGATACTATTGCATAAGAAAGGCGATATATCAAAACTAGACAACTATAGACCTATAAGTTTATTGGCCCACATATATAAATTGTTCACTAAAATTATAACGAGACGCCTAACTTCCAAATTGTATTTCTATCAACCCAGAGAGCAAGCAGGCTTCAAATCTGGTTTCGGCCCAAACGCCCACCTACAGACGTTAAAAACGCTCATAGAGAAGTGCATTGAATATAATAAACCTTTAGTGTTAACATTTATAGACTATGAGAAGGCGTTTGACTATGTGGAGGTATGGGCAATAGAATCATAGAACAGGTATACAAAAACGCCACCTGAAAAGTTAAATTACATGAAAACACAAATCCGATCAAATTAGAGAGAGGTGTGAGACAGGGCGGTACGATCTCCCCTAAATTGTTTACAGCAGCACTGGAATATATCTTCAAAAAACTGGAATGGAATACGAAAGGCTTAAACATAAACGGCGAAAGGTTAAAGGTTCGCGGATGATATAGTATTGATCTCAGAAGACCTAGGAGAAACCAAAGAAATGCTAGATCAACTAAATAATGCATCAGAACCGATCGGACTTAAAATCAATGTACAGAAAACAAACATAATGACAAATATGGTTTTAAGTGGAAATATAAAAATAGGAAACGACGCTATAGTATTAGTGGAAAAATATAAATATCTGGGACACGAAATAAAAATATCACGAGATAACCAAACAGGCGAAATAAACCGACGCATTAGCTTGGCATGGGTGGCATTTGGAAGGCAATGTGTAATGCCTGTCATGATGTATGGGGCGGAAACCCTTACTCTAACACAGAAAACAACAAGAAAGTTAAAAGTGGCCCAAAGAAGCATGGAGAGGGCAATGTTAGGGATAAGTTTAGTAGACCGAAGGACAAACGAATGGATAAGGCAACAAACTAAAGTATCCGATGTAATAGAAAGAATATCCAAACAAAAGTGAAATTGGGCAGGACACGTGGCAAGGATGACCGATGAGAGATGGACATCAAGAATAATGCAGTGGAAACCACGTGATTCAAAAAGAAGTAGAGGGAGACCGCCTACAAGGTGGTCGGATGATATTAAGAGAGTGGCAGGGAATTGGTAACAAGTGGCACAAAATAGAAAAAGATGGAAAGACCAAGGGGAGGCCTATATCCAGCAGTGGATGACGACGGTTGTTTGATGATGATGTGATAACTTTTCTCCAGAGCATCCAGGTTGATTTATACTAAGCCTGCAAGTCGACGCCAGTGCTTAAAACTACACTATCAAGTATAATGGAAGGAGACCCAGCATCATTTCCATGGCACCAGTTAGGGTGGTTGATATAGGTCTTGTTATCCCAGACAGACTATCCTCTGTAGTTTGCTTGGTTTGTTTGTAATTAATCTGATCTTGGCTTATGCTACCAAATCAGCGAGCCATAAGTGACCAGTGGTAGCACTACTTTGGTGTATAGCCAGTCGGCCTTGGGAGGCATTAGTCCCCAGTTTTTATCAAATATGCGTCGTCCCGCCCTTTGATCGCCTTGTTCGTTGTTATATTTATATGTGAGGGGAAGGTAAGTCTGGTGCTGTCAAGAGTGACTCCCAGGCACTGAACCTCTATCAGTTTCTGCAGGTTTTGCTACCACCTTTTAAGGTCCCTCAATTCGTAGAATTTGCTTCCCCTTGTGAAGGCTATAACAGAGCTGTTTGAATTAACAGCTAAGCTCCCTTTTGTATACACCATCTGCTCATGGTCACAATGGTGGTCACGTCAGATTGGATACGACGCTCCCAAAGTAGGTCATGGTTATGATGACAATGTCTTCTGCATACCCTTGGACGTATACTTCTCTATCTCCTCTAGTTCTCGTAGTCCATCAATTGTACATAAATGCTAAGTAAGAAGAAGCTGAAAAATGTAGGTTACCATTAAAAAAATTCTTCTGTAACTCTTTAACTATCTCATACGTAGATAACGTTAGAAACGAATTCTTCTATATCTTTTGGAAGTTACGAATTTATAAGATATAGATGTTGTGTCACTGAGACTGTGTAACAATCGACAATTTGTATTTTTCTAGAGAACTACCTAGAAAATTCCCCTTCATAGTATTTGCTGAACTAAGAAAATAAGAGCCCACTGATTTGTTTGATCTATTTTTCCTTCAAGTTCAAAGCATTTATTCCCCTATATTCAGGAAGCGTGCACAAATGAACCGACCTCACGCTAATGTAAAGAGATGTGTAAGTATCGGAAAAGACAAAGAAACTTCCCCAACTTCATTACAAGTACGAGCAAACGAGTCCGTGCGGTGCAAACGGACCGTATTACCTCCTGTAATGTTGAGTTTCATTATGTGCCCTTATTGCTGTTTAGAGCAGGCCCCAGCCCGAGTAAGCTTTGCGTTCGAACTCCTGATAAATTACCACATACAAGTCTTCTCCCTCCCCACGGAGTCACTTACATCCATTTATATAAATTATTTCGTGTATAAGCGGCGTATTAAATCCGTCACTCGCGCATGCACCGCATAAATAAATTAGCTTGTAATCGGAATTCGAATAAATCACGCGACAAACCGAAAGATTTTTTGTTTTGTACCGCAAAGGTGGAGAAGTGAAGCCCGGGCGGTCTTCAGAAAAAGAAATAAATAAACTGCTATCTGCATCTGACTACTTCGAGTGGCGATAAGACTATATTAGGGAAAATGGCTTTGTTGAAAATTTTATAGCTTGGAAAATATTTCTCTAACACAAAATACGGAAACTATCTATCTTTCGCTGGCATCCACGCGTTCGACTAAATTAAGTAGTAAATTCTGTTTAGTTGCCCCCATCGATTGGATTCTTGGAAGGTTTATGCAAATCTCGAACGATTTTTGTACTGCCACTAAAATAAGTTCTATTTGGAAGATTGCTGATAGGGGGGAAAACAGAAATACATTCCTATTATTGGAAGAGCAGTTTTTCTTAACTTTTATCTTTCAGCAGGTTTATTTCAACAAGAACACCCATTTCTCCTTTTAAACAACTTAATTACATGTCGCTACGTGTTTACGCTCAATTTAATTTGTATTGTAAAAAATATATCCGGGGTATCGGGGATGTTCTCGACCGAAGACTCAGAGGAGTCATATAAACCTTCTAAGTTTTTACAAAAACCAGGAAAGAAAAAAAATGTTTCGAACAAACTGTTTCATTGCTTTTCAAAATATTAGCCTTTAAAATTTAAACACTTTTGCGTTGAAACTTATTCTCGAAACATTTTTTCCACTCTGAAGTTGGTACCTCAAAAACATGGTTTTTGAAGGCTGCAACAACTTCTTGAGGTGATGAAAATCGCTGTCCACGCATTTTTGTTTGACATTCGGGAACACCAAGAAGTCGCTAGACTTATATTTTATATATGGACAATGAGACATTAATTCGATGTTTTTCTCCTTCAACTAATCAATTGTTTGACGTGCTGTGTGAGACATGGCATTGTCATGATGAAGAATGATGCGACGTTTTCGTTTTTACTTTCCCATACCTTATAGGTATAGGGTAAGTATTGAAATCATGAAAATTTTCGAAATCGAGATTTTAACGGATATATCCGTTTTGGGTCTCTAGGAACCCAAAAAAGTGGTTTTTAAAAAATGTCTGTCT
>JABXWE010009625.1:0-12100 GCA_014611495.1 Limonius californicus | reverse complement strand
CACACCACCCAAGAGGTAAAGTAGGCGGCGCATTTTTTTTAACGTGGTTTCCCCTGTAGGCCTAATCCACATAGGTACTAAAATTATCTTTGGCAAAGGCCAGACGGACCTGGCTCGTTGATTTCCATATCTTCAACGGGGAAAATGATTACCTCAGCTTCAGAATCGATGTCAATTTCCTTCAACTCGTCGGATTCTCCTTCTGCAGTCGATAAAAAATCATCAAGCAGCGAATGGAGGTCTTCTTCATCGGATTCGTCCAGTGTCACTTGACTGATATTTTCACAAGACTTTCCATTGCAGACACCGCAAATCATTGAACATCTCAATCCTGCTTTCCTGCATCCGCAGGCTCTACCACAAGCCGCCTTGCACTTACAAGATAAAAAGCAAGTAGTGCTTTGGAAGCAGGATCTTTTAAAGTAGTTACTGGAGTGAGGCCAGTTTGTGTTTTCTTCCAACCCCATTCTTCAACTACTTTCGGACAGCCAAGCCATAGTTGAACCTGATAGTATGTTCTCAATGAATGCTGTCGTGCAGCTCCGCTTGTCGGTGGTAAGGATGCCAAATTAAATTTACTTTTTGTTACCGACTTCACAAAACACTGGTATCGATATTTATCAAGATTGATATCATTTGTGACTTTGGATCCATAGAGTGCAAGGAGAAATTTCTCACCGGCAAAGGCAACTTGATCAGCGGTGGCATGTTTATTTTTAAAAACTTGAATATGATCTTGTAACTCTTTATGGTTTTCTAATGTTGTTAAAAACTTCATCTTTCCTTGGTTAAATAAGGCAGACGTCGTATCACACCCACTTATTGCGTGAAGGAACAAGATGTTATCCTTCACTACTTCGGTTCCTTTGAAACTTTGCGACGAATAAATATTTTGGACCGTTTTTCCTCTCCCAGGCTTTAGGAGGTAAACATGATCATGAGTCTTGCACAGTGCTGTCAACAGAACAATGAGGTCGACATCCTCCCCAACAACAATGGCGTATTCATATGAAGATGACATCTTGATAGCTGTATTTATTATCAGTGTGTCTGCATCTTCTGTAGCCTGAATTACGGTGAACTGCGCTTCTTCAAATTTCCGTTTCAAGATGGATATAAAGCGATCTTTGTTGACATCGTTTGACAAGAAATTTGACTGTGGAACTGTGGGAGACATAGACTCGTCAAACAAAACATCTGCTGTAATTTTTTTTGTGATCTTCGCTGTCGCTCTGCGGTTTTCGTGCCTTTTTCATCTGCGCTTGTGGGATAGCCGTCGAAAACGACTACTGCATTTGACTGATAGTGTCTTTGTACATAATTCACATAACTGGTACAGATCGAAGCAAAAGTTTCATTTCGGCTCCAAACGACTCGATGCAACAAGTATCCACCGTCAATTATGTACACTTTGTTGGTTCCAAAGTCATTATCTGTAGCTGGCAAAAAAGCTTTATACAGTAGGGACTTTGCTGTTTTACGCATTCCGGCCTCAGAAAACAAGGACAATGGGTACGGAGCCAACTCATACTGTAGATGCTGTTCGAGTTCTTCCTCGCTCTGTTTGGCAACACAAAGCCTCTGGAAAATAAGTAGTGGGTCAACGGGCACTACTTTATCATCAATACGAATGCTCGAGTTCACTGCTCTCAGGGGCAGTACTTTATCCTTGCGTCTCAGAACCACATCGCCGAAATTTTTTCCAATCATATTATTTATTCCTACTCTCCCAATTTGTTCCGCTTCAAAACAATTTATTGTTTGATTTCCAATAACGCCTGAAGAAATAGACATTATTTCGTCTAAGTCTGGGAAAGGCGGATGTTGCGTTAGCCAAGTCAACATCTTCTCCACATCATTATCGTCTCGAATAATGCGTGAATTTCTCATATCCACATGTTGTTCTGAACATTTAAAATAAACGCCACAAAACTTTTCAATTTCATCACATATGTTGTGCATATACACCATTCCCAGAGTCCACTTTGTTAAAACGCTATCCGTTATCCCTCGCCCTCCCCACCATACTTAATTTGTTCTGCTGTAATATTGTTTTCACCAGCGAACTTGTTGTTCTTCATTTTTTGGATTATTTCATCCACTTCTTTTAGAGTTGGTACTGTCTCCTCTGCGTCTTGTTCCCCTCTTTGCTCGAGGTCTGGCCCCTCTTCTTGTTCCTTTTTCTCTTCTTTGTTTAGCAGTTGCTGAAAGTATTCTCGCCATCTCGCCGGAATATGTACCTCATCACCTATTAAATTTCCATTTTTATCTCTTATGAATATTATCTTGTTTCTTGCTTCTCCCTTTGCCTTTTTCACCTCCTGGTAAAAATTTCTTACTTCATTTGCTTTGAATTTTTCTTCTATTTCACTTATCATTTCCTCGTTGAGTCTTTCTTTGGTGTCTCTTAATATCTTTTCTGTCCATCTTCTCTGCTCTTTGTATCTCCTTATATTTTCCTCTGATCTTATTCTTAACATGTTCTCTCTTGCCTTGTTTCTCTTCTTTAGTGCCTCTTTTATTGAACCATTTCTTTTTCATGTTTCTTCTTTTCAGCGGCAATGTTTCTTCTGTAGCTTCTTTATCACTTTTTCTATTCGGTTCCATTTTTCTTTTATGCTGCTTTCTTTCTGTTATTCTCTAAAATTACCTTCTATCTTCTCCATTTATCAGCTCGATTTTCTGGTGTCTGCAGATTCGTTACATCGTACCTCTTTTCTGATCTTCTGAAGTTTTTTTTTCCACTTTTCCGTCTTATTTAAAATGAATCTTAAACATGAAGTGATCCGAGTCGGCATCGGACTCTCTACAAATTCTGACCCGGGTAATATACTGACCGTATTGTTTTTCGATCATTACATGATCGATCTGATTCACTGTATTTTCCGTCCGCAGGTTCCCTTGTATATATCCTTCATTTTGTACTGTGCTCCTTTTATTATCATCTCTATTTCAGCTGCGAAACCGATTAGTATTTTCCTGTTGTCGTTGCTGTCTTCGTGTATGCTATATTTTCCAGCAATTGTGTTATAGATTTCTTCTTTTTCTACTTGCGCATTGCAGTCTCCTACCAGCATTTTCACATTGTATTTCGGCATACTCTGATAAACACGTCCTATTTTTTCATAGAATTCCTCCTTTATGTCATCTTCCTGTACCTCTGTGGGTGCATGTATATTCAGTATACTTAGGTTTCTTCTTTCCATTTTAATTCTCAGCCAGCATATTCGGTCAGAGGCTGGTGTAAAATTTTTTACTCTCTGTTTTAGATGGTTGCTAATCAGAAACCCTGTTCCTAACCATTTGTTGTCATCCCCACTCTTTAGAAACGTATAGTCTTCAAACTCCATTATCTCTGTTCCTTTTTGTTTTGTTTCTTGTACTGCTGCTATATCCACTTGATATTGTTTTAGAACTCGTATTAGGGCTATTAGCGCACCTTGTTCATATGTCCCTCGGACGTTCGTAGTAGGGATGTTGCGGATGCATATTTTTTGACATCCGCGGATGCGGATGCAGATGTGGATTTTTGAAGGCTCACATCCGCGGACGGGGATGCGGATCTTAAGATCTTTTTTAAGAAACTAATAAGATAGTAATCTTTAATATTTTTATTAAATATTTAGTAAGTAAAGTTAAAAATTGGTGCATTATATTTAGTAAAAAGTAATATCGCCTCCTTTTCAGGTTCAAGTCTGTTTCGCAGAGGTTCATAAATTATACCCGCGCTACTGAACAACTGTTCACTAGGAACACTGGCGGGTGGTGGCGATAAAAATCTGCGTGTTATTGGTGATAATAGTTTCAATTCTTCTCGATGAACGCTCCACTATGTAAGTGGATTTTCATCTATATTGACCCTTTTTTTATTGCGGTAAGAAAGCAATTCCTTCTTGAGTACAGCGTGAGCGCTACCATTTTCTGGTGTTTTTTGACTCTCATCTTCACTTGACGAATCCAACATTATAGCAAGATCGTTCTTTAAGCATGGCTTTCTGACCCCACCGGACGTCCCTGGTTGTTCCGTATCTTTTTTCGAGGAATCTGTCATTCTCATTCTTTTAGCCAGTCGCCGGCTCCACCCAATTTCTTTCTTGTCGCAACTCGCGAGTCGCGACCTGCGCTACATCTTCATCCGCAATCCGCATTGATTATTGCGGATGCGGATGCGGATGCGGATGCGGATGCGGATGCGGATGCAGATGTCCAAATTGATGTAAAAGCTCCGCAATTGCGGATGCGGATGCGAATATCCGCAACATCCCTGGTTCGTAGTACTTATTGTGAGCCTTTCCTTCTTTCGCTTCTCTTAATATTTTTGCTGATCCTTAATTCCACCGCTCTTTTTCTCCAACTTTCCTTCTCTTTATTTCCTTTTCTACGTAGCTGTAAGAGTTCTTCCGTGGAATACTTTGGCCTTATCTTCTCTCTGTGCTGTTTCTGGAGTTTTCCCGTAGTTCTTCTGAACTCTTGTTACGGGCCAAATGAGGTTTTCCTTCGACCCGCAACCGGATGGGTGGAAGAAGGCTTGCAGCTTAGCTTCGCGGATTAGGGGGAGTTCGTGGAAATCGCTTACGGGAGAAAATCTTTCTAGTTATGTACAAGGTAAGTCAAAATTAGTGGGCGCCACCTTCCAAATCCAGCTGATTGTAGGTCCTCGTGGCAGGCCGAGAGGCCAACAGTTTACGGGAATCGAACTCACCTTTATTGTGCCTCCTCCGAAGCTTGCAAAATTCGTGCACAAACAAATACAAACACAAAATAATAAAAGAAATACTGAATTTTAAAACACATATCATGAAATTATTGGCAATACAACAGAATGACAGCAAAAGGTGATTTTGATTAACTCTATTTTACAAATATTGTTATTTTGAGCGCTCAAGCCAAGGGGCTCGCCGTCGTTGGCGCACGTAATTAGTCCAAACGACTACGCAGCCAGCGACGCCGGAGCTTACAGGAAAACACAATATATAAATTTCTCTTACACTTTGTACTACAAACAAAGAAAGTCGGCGACTGTAGGCCGCTTCTTGTTTTTTTTGCAATTTTACAAGTAGCGCGTAAGGTTTCTTTTCACAAAAACACAAAACTTTAGTTTTTACCTTTAATTTTGATGCAGGCAGGCACAATTTCGAAGAGTTGAACAGAATGATGGCAAAAATCCGCAGGTACGCCCCTGAAGACTGGATGAAATGGGCGTCCTTCACAACAGCGTCGCAATGTACTGGCACAGAGAATGGGCTTGACACTAATCCGCCAAAGGCGATCGGCTAATTCGCAATGAATTGCCTCTTGTTTGGGTTTAAAATTCCTAGCGTACTTCTATAAGATTCGACAATTGTCGATGATCTGTTTTCACCCCATGGTAAAACAGCGAAACGAAAATTACATCAGGTATACCCGTCGAAAAACCCAAATTTCGGAGACTAGAGTTCAGCGAAGATCGAAGGCTGACTGAAGACTTAACGCGACATGAAGCTGCATCACCCCCCCAAAAATCTTGCAACATATTACGAAATATCATGTAAATGTTCTAGAACGAATGGATACGTACGACTTTCGAGAAATATTAGGGAAGCAATATTTGAACGCTAACGCTGTTAACAAGGGAATTCTTGGAAATGTTTTTGATCGGCAAATATGGCTCACAAAGAAAAAACCTTGAGACTGGTTTGGTCATAAATTAATCTCCGAAAAGAAAATACTAACAAAACTGTAGCCAACATAAAACTGAAATTAAAATTTTTAATGCCTATGGAGCGGCCATAAAATTACGAAATTAATTCAAATAGAGCGGCAATTTTTAAAAGAACATAACACGCTTGTAGAGCGATCTGCTTTCCCTGTTCATTTCTCCTTCCGTTTCTATTATTTCTGTCTTTAGCTTATTTAATTCTAATAACATATTTTCCCGTTCGATATAGGTTTCTGTAAGTATCGACTGTGATTCTAACTGCATTTCCTGCAATTCTCGCGTTATTGTCGTGAGCTCTTCTTCCATTTTGCTATCTACGTGTATGGGCTCCTTTAGTTTGTTTTCGCGCTTAGTTAAATGGACCAATCGCCGGTGGTGTAATCTTGGCCCTGACCCTGACGTACTAACATCTGCGACTTTCGCCTTCATGGGGACGAGATTTTGAGGTTTTGATTTTCTTGATGCGTCACTACACTTTCCCTTTGCCGTAGTTATCTTTTCCACAATTGAAAATCGCTGCACTTTAGTTAAAAATACAAATGTTGACTGCGAGTCGAGGCCGCGATTGACAGTTACCCGACGTCACCATTTGCATAAAAAAATTACGAACATTAAGCTTTCAAAAGACAGATTCGAATCCAAAGTAATATTACAGTAGTGACCGCTTTTGCGCCACCAAGTGAGCTTTTGGCAGACAACGTTTCTACTCGTTAAAGTAACGCATAATTTAAACTGAATGTTTGTATCTTTTTCGCATATAAAAGTTTTCCAAGTTAATTATTCTAACTTAATAAAGGTTTTCCGTAATGCAAACACACGACGATACATTTTTAAACACGCTATGCATTGTAGAGCTCCCAGACGTGGGGTCATTAATTTCAATTTCAATTACACCTACGTGCTGCCCTTTGCCGGAGTCCCTTTCATTGTAAACTTTTTGCCAAACCCCAACATGTTCTCATTAAGTGCTAAGCGTGTAAGAATAACCCTAATTGTTCTTAAGTTAGTCGTAGTGGCGTCTCTTTGTAGCTTGTCAAAGGTAGGTAATTTAAATTTCCGACGTCGGTCTTGCACTGGCAGCACTCGGGCTGGATTAGAAGGGCTGTAGGAGTAATCTCTCCCCGAGGAATTTCTTACCGGGTTGTCGTTATAATGAATAAGTGTCGCCTACTCAAATTCAATGGAACGTTGCGAAAAACATCAAAATACGGGTTTATGAGTGGCTTTATTTTTCGAAGTCTATTATTTATTTATGAGGTCCGTAATGCTCACAACTGAAGGTTTTGAAAATTTCGAGAGTTCGTCCAACGCGAACAAATGGTTTTGAACTGCGAAAACTAAACAACTGGTTATGCAAAATAAATGTTTGTTTGTCTAGATGAAAAAAGTAGAAAGTAAATTCAAGAAAAATTGAGATCGTACAAACTGAACGTACAGTTGCTATTTCCTTTATCCACCGTAAATTGTTTGTTTGCTTACAGGCTATATGGTCTATTGCGTTCAGAAACGAATTTTACCAGCAGATATTTGGAGTTCGGTTTAAGATATCGAATTTGTGATAACAGTTTATTAATTCCTATTGTAAAGTGTGTGCTTTGTGCTAAAACAATAGATTACGGGGCGGCTAAGTGCTTTATAATAAGCTAAAATAAGCATTTTTACTGTCATCGTAGCTGCGTTCGTGTGTAATTTTTGTACGTACTGTTTTTTAAATTAGTAGACAACATATCCAAAATGGTAATATGGTCAAAAAATAATAGAAAATTGATAAAAACTTAAGATACAAAATTGTGAAAGTGGTGAAGATGTAGAGTAAAATCTACTTACGTTCATAATATATTTGAACTTGATTTAGTATACCTATTAGAAATTATCACCGTTTAAGGATATCATGCGCATAACCCCAAGGTTTATCTATTATTTTTTTAAATCGAAATTATGTCAGAAGTCTGTAAACAATTTTATTTCTTTAGAATAACACGAAGCGACCAAATTATCACACTTAGCTAAGCTACTATTTCTCTAATAGAAAGACACGATTAATTATCTTAATTTAGGGTAATCTACTAAAAAAAGACTAGACTAGTTTTTTAATTCTCAATTCTATTTTAAGATCCTATCAGGAAAGCCACCTCTTAGCGCGACATTGGGGTTTCATTTTATCTTAAATGCAAACTTCGCATTTGATCTAAAACTGAAGTTTCCTTTTTATTTTAAAAATACTGTAAAAACTGCATATTCAGTATATTTTACTAAGCTATACTTAAACTACATAGCTTAATACCTTTTAAACTTACTAAGTATGCGGTTGAATAGCTCACCTGTGGAAGCTGGTTAAACGTGTTATGTTCGTTTGATTTTGCCGCTTCATCTGAATTAAAGTCTCATTTTAATTGCCGCTCTGTAGCCAATTATTATATTGTTGTTTCCCGAATACAGTTAAGAGTTGACCTTTTTTCTGTTGTCATGGAGAAATGCCGATTAATATTTTGTCTACGCGCTTGAACGTGAACGTATGCTGGAAATTTCTTACCCTTGACGGCCCTACGTGTTAAATTGTTCTATAACTCTTGCAACATATTTCGTAATGTGGTGAAATATTTTCGGTCGATGCATATTGGCATTGCGTTTTCTCGACAGTCGACCTAACATCTCCTTTCGACCCGGTTGCTTGTGAAGACCTCAGCGACGAAATCAAGTACTGTAAGGGCGGCTTGGGTTTTCGATGGATGTCCATCAGCGTTGGGTGAACAGAACTATCAACAAGTGTCGGATTTAAAGAAACACGCTGGCATTTTTAACCCTTGGAAGGCAATTCATTGCGAATTTGCTGATCGCCTTTGGCGGATTATTATCGAATTCTTTTACTGTCCCTCTGGATGTGCCGCTGCTGCGACAAACAACTTGGAAGTTTGTGCAACGAATATTTCGTTCCGAAATTTCCCGTTTTCCCGAAGAACGTCGTGGCGATTGCTGGTGCAATCGTGATCCAGTCTTCTGGGGCATACCTGCGAATTTTTCCTGCTTCCCGTAGAACTAGGAATACCCCTTCTTTCTCTACTCTGTATCGAAGAGAAAACTAAGGTCAAACTTGCCAATGTACTGTATAGTGATTGTTTTCCCTGTTTGTAAGTATTTCGTTAAAAACTAAGAAATAGAACAGTTTAATTACCTTGTAATATTAAAAGTGAGGCAACCTTCAGTTGCCCAGTGTTTCATTATTCGTTTAGGTTAAAGTTTAATTAATTTCTGAAAACTCGAACGTCACTGTCTGCGTAGATTTGTTCATTAGAGTAAATTTCGCAAGCCACTGGTGGCGAGTCTTTTTTTTTGTTTGAACGTTCTAACTTCTCTCTGTGTTTACAATTATTCCCAATTTGAATGTAATCTTTGTTTACAACAATAGAGCTATATTTGTCTTAAAATTTACCATATTTTTAATTTCTGTATATTTTTTGTATTGTGTGCATGGTCTTTGTAAGCTTTAAGGGGGGAGGAGGCACAATAAAGGTGAGTCCGATTCCCGTAAGCTGCTGGCTTTTCGGCCTTCCACGAGAACTTGCAATCAGCTGTGATTTGGAAGGTGGCGCCCGCTAATTTTGACCTACTCTGTACACAGCTAGGTACGATTTACCTCCCGCAAGCGTTTCTCGTGAACCACCGCTACTCCTCTGAGTTTAGCCGAAGGCCTTCTTCCATCTTTCCTGTTGCGGATAGACGGAAAAGCTCGTTTGGCTCGTAATAAAGGGTATTCGTGCGGTAGAAGGATCCACGCTGGTCGTGTTTTGGAGGGCACGCAAAGCCGGCGGTTCCGGTTGTCATACGAACATCTTTGACAATCGCAAATCATGTAGTGGAACTCTGTTCGGCGGGTTAGGTTAGCCTCCTGCCCGGCATACGTGCAAAGAGAGCTCACGGAACCTGTTAATTGTAGATAATTAACATGTCGCTGGCTTATACACTGAAGAAAAAGATAAATTTACCAAATAAAAAACTAAACAATTCACCCGGGTTTTTTGGAGATACAACATAGAAAGAAGAGTGGGACAAGGGCAGGGTAGGCCAATAATATCAGTCGTGCAGGGAGAAAAATGCTGCGTCTATTCCTGGATATGTTTAAATACACCTGTTAAATTGATACATTATGGTCATTTCTATCACGCTCTTTTTTAATGCTTTTCTCATCCATGTTGAATTCATTATTGATATGTGTCTCTTATTCTAAAAGACAACCGGTTTGCCTAATGAGATACAAATGTTAATTTGGTAACGGTTAACTATGTAACTTTTTTTTCTACAGTCTTTGGTTAAATGTTGTGGTACATGAGTTATAAAAATGTTTTATTACAATTTTATTAAATGCAACGCGAATAATTTGAAAAAGTGGCATTGTTTGTAAAGAGGATTGATAGAGGTATTGTAGACGAATTGTAGTAATTAAAAAATGTACACTGCCTCTCTCAAAGAGGGGATTATCAATACTAACTAAACATGCGCATCTGGCAATGCAAATTAATATTTCAATTTTATAAATTAGGTACCTCCAAATACTTGTTTCTAATATTCTAATATTCTATTATTCTATTATTCTAATATTCCTTGCTGAATATACTACACATTGCATTTAAATTGAGTGTGAAAATCAAGGTCTTCAAGTCAAATCTTATTTGAGATAAATTTTAAATATTTGCTTGGCAATATTTATCTTTCGAACGGCGAATTGTTAAAATTCCAATACAAACATAGAATGTGTTAACTGAAAACATTTATTTACATGTTAACAACTTAGAAGCATTCGATTTTCCTTTTATTTTTTGGTTCTTTCTCTGTTATTTTCGATTGTATATTTCATATTCATCCTCTTCTTTCTAATTCTGCTATTATTTTTTTTCTTGTTTTTGTGATTTCATCCTTCGCTTTTGTTATTGAATTTTCACTTTTCGTATTCATTATGGTTCTTACACCCCCACCTTTTTTCTGATTGATAATCTCTTCCTCCACCTGTGGAGGCTGTGCTTAATATTATTCCAAATTCCTTACTTTGCTGTGCCATGACTCCACCTGTACTACATATCATTTCCACGTTCACAATTTCCTGTTGTTGTGTAAGGAGGGGGAAATCCTTTGTTTAACACTGCTTTTCTTACGTTACATGTTATCTATCTTCTTCTACTTTCTTGCTGTTTCCCTCTACCTGTGCTGCATTTAATTTGCATTCTTGCTGGTTTTCTGTATTTCACTCAGACTCTATTTATTGTTCTATTATCTTTCTTATTTAATGCTAATGGCAATACTCACTATCTTAGCTTGCTGTTGTCTTCCTCTCGATTCGATGTTTACTTCTTCCTCATTTGTGGTATTATAACTTTTCCTATCTTTCCCCCTGATCTCTTATCGTATTTGTTTTCTTCTTATACATGCTCTATAACTCTCTCCCCCATTCTCTAAGGTCGTCAAAATTAATTTTTTTCTGCTATTTTCCTCTTACATATAATCCACGTTTTCGGACTTTTCTACTTTTTGTCGTTCCACTCTTCTCTGATTTTTCATTTTCTCTTTCTGCTTCTGTCATACTTCGTCTCCCACTACTTGTTACTCGATGATGGAGTGTTTCCAGTTTCACTGCTTACTGTTTACATTCTATATCTATCTGAATTTTATTTTCCAGTAATATGATAAAATAAAGAAAGCTATGAATATACAGTAATGCAGAATGTTAAATAAAAAAATTAAACTACGATATCTTCGACCTTGTGAATGCAATCTGGTTCGAGTTTTAATAAGAATAACTAGGAGAAGGAACTTGTGTTTTGCGCGCAGAAGATCTTAAAACTAAAATTGTTGTTAGTTTGTTCTTTTTAATAAGCAGCGTTTCCATTGGTACGAAATAGAATTTAGTAAACGGATGCGTAGAAGGTGAGTTACAGGGATTCTAATTTTTGAAATGTCAGTTTTCTAGGTATAACTTCAGGTTATACTGACGTGAATATATGGGGATTTACCAAGAGATGGACAGTCTGGTGAAATGCATGCTAACGGCCGTGCTATTTATGTTGGCTAAGTTTACGCGGAGAAAGGGTGCATCATCGACAAACTTTTAGAGCTGCAAATCGGTTATTTACTACGACATCTTGCAGAGCAGATAGTTTCTGCTAAATACATAAAGGACGTTGTTGGAATTAGTGTTCCTGCTTTATTCAAAATTGCATTACAGTTTACAAATTAGGGTCGGAAGTGTACAGAGATCATAAAAAACAAGCTAAAGTAACATAAGGTAAGTGTCAGGTGAACCCCCCGCTTGTTAGCCGAAGAACTCAAGCTGAATCGTTTGCAAATCGCTTCTTCTTTATTGCAGCGTTATGAGAGAGGAGATGCATTTTTGGACTCAATTCTGACAACTGA
>JABXWE010009624.1:0-13275 GCA_014611495.1 Limonius californicus | reverse complement strand
CGCTTTGCTCCGCAGGCAATCGAATTCGTGGAATTCGTTTGGAAAATCGTGATTTATTTCGTGTCATCGGCGGCGTACCGAGCTAACTACAATGATATTGTCAATTGTGTATAACGCAACAATGCAAACAATGCATTTATTCCATTCATAGAGATGTCTGTGTCGATTTATTGCAATTAACTTCAGCGCGCGACTTATTTATGGCAATAATTCAATTATTCTGTCTCTAATAGCCCACTCGAAGATGCGTGTGTATAATCATCCCGTGATGATGTACGAGTGTGTTAACTGTAAATTAGACGGTAGTACTAATCGATTTATCCAACTACAAGTTACAGCCTATGAAAATCTTCATATTACCGATAACTCTAGTTTATGGTTCTTGGTCGATTATGGATCCCCATCCGTACATTAGCCATTCGTTTCAAATCTGATAACGCTGTACAAGTAGCCAAACATAAAACATTTGCATAGATTTAAATGCCAGATTATGGCTGAAATTCTTCGTGTAATTGACGTCATTAGGAACCTAGAATTAATTTTCTCTGATTTTATACTTCTGGAGAGAATCTTTTGCAATTTTGAAGGTTTAAAAGCTTACCTACAATTACAAAATTGATATATTCATGTATTTTAGGCAATAGTTCTAATAGTTCTTAAACAAAATTAAAACGATATAGCTAAACGAGTCAGCTTTTGCCCAAAGGAAATACCAAACTGTTGGTAGTTTATGCCGCAACAGTCATTGATAAAATTGCTTCAAAGTTAATAAAAAAGTAAAATTTTTGTGTTTATTGTTGATAGTCTTGTTAGACTGGACATTACGTTAGACTACATCAATGTCGTAATTCGGCTTGTAAACAGTAACCAGCACAGTCGGAATTGCAGAATGCTGTAAACGGAAACTATTTCTCGTTCCCAATTGATTAAAACAAATTAAACAGGATTTTTCGGTATATGCATACTGGGGACATTGTTTGAAAACTATGATAATTCTTTTTGAGAATCCAAGAATTGTTATGAAACACTTGTAGTTATTTAGACATTGTGAAAATATTTCGAAAGCTATAGAAATTAATAAACTGTTTTAAATATTTGTCGAGGGATCTTTCATTGGAATTATTCGATAATGGTGAAAATATTAGCAAATTTCGAAAATTCTTGAAACTGTCTAAAATTTGTTCTAATTGATTTGGAAATTTTTATAATGCGCTTCTGCGAATTATTCGGAAAGTATAAAACATTATTTAATAATCTTGCAATTATGGATTTGCGAATCCGAAAATCCTAAAATACTTTTGGAAATCATCCTAAGAATTATCAAAAACCACATTGTTTTAAAAATTTGAGAAATGGTAAACAACTCTTGCAATTTTGTAAACTTCAACATAATTTGAGAATTTCGAAAATGTTTTTGAGAACTTGAAATTCTCAAAAAAGCACTAGATTTATTTAAAAATTCTGATTATAATTTGAAATGGCGGAATTTGTTTTCGAAAGCTAAGAATTGTTAAGCAATTTCTATAATTATATTGATTTGATAATAAGTCGACAATTAAGAAAATTGTACTTATAGAAAGTTTTAAGGAATCTCGGGAATTATTTCGATATGCTCATAATAATTTGAAAATTCCAAAAATTAATTTAGAACTCGACAAAATTGCTAAGCCATATATTAGAAATTATTTTGAAATTGTAGGAAGCATTTTGAAATTGCGATTACTATTTGGAAATGTGAGAATTGTTTACCTACGGATAGTACTGGCAATTATTATGAAAATGTGAGAATGATTTCTAAATTGCTGAAATTGTTTTAAAAATCTAGGAAATACTTCAAATTATTGAGGAAATGTGAAGAATATATTCAGAATTGTTCGATTCATGGGAAATACCTGGAAATTTTTAAAAATGATTCGGGAATTCCCAAATGTTCTAGAAAATTTATGTATTTTTGCTGAAATCACGGGGATTATTAATATTGGCTAGTCTGTATGATAATTTGTTTACATACATATCTTCTTCTTTTTCGACAGATTATTATCCTCCATTGTGGGATGTAATACTCGCCTGACTTTCGGCCACTTGTTTTATGTCTTCGACCCTTATCTTTCTTTCTTTCTTTTAGCCTATTTTCTATCCTTTCCATTTTTGGATGTAGGCCTCCCCTATCGGTTTCCAATTCTCTCTGTTCTGGGCCATTCTTTGCCTCATTAAGCCTCCGTGTTTTGCTATGTCGTATTTCCATCTTGTCTGTGGCCTGCCTCTCGATCCTTTTCCTGTATATGGTCGCCATTTTTCTATTTGGTGGTTCACCGTTGATCCTGGAGGCGTTCGTTATGTCCGGCCCAATTCCATTCTAGTTTAGCTGCTTGTTAAATAACATCTATGCTTTCGTTTTCCTTCTTATCAAATCATTTCTTTTTCTATCTTTAAGCGAGATCCTCAATATTTGTCTTTCCATGGCTCCCTGCGTCTTTCGATGTTGTGAACATTCATGTTTGATCTCCGTATGTGATGTTTGGCAGGGTGTGTGAATAAATACTCTGATACTTAAATGTAAAGGAATCTTTTGGTTATTTAGTATATACGACAGTGTGCCAAAAGCCGCCCATCCCATTCGTACACTTCTAGCTATTTCGGCGGTTTGATTTTCCTTGTTTACCTTTATGATTTGGCCTAAATATATACGATGGTAGGCTGAAAACTAATGCACACATGCTTGTAGAGCGCGAACAAAATGACCTTCAGAAGCGCGCCAGGTGGCATATGGAAGTAACATTCCCCCTCAATACGCATGCGTAGGTTTGAGGTCGTTGCGTTTATCCAGTGTATTTCGAGTAGCGGCAGTATGGAGACGTGTTATAGTGCTATGTCAACGTGAGTCAAACAGCGTGCTGTTATCTAATTTTTAACTGCTGAAAAAGTGACTCCTACTGAGATTCATCGTCGTATAAAGGCTATTTATGGTGACGATGCTGTTGACAAGTCTACTGCAAATCGATGGATAATAAAATTTCGTGGTTGTGAGCCTGGAAAAGCCATAATTGTTGATGAAACACGCAGCGGACGTCCGATCACTGCCACAGACGATAAACATCACAAACTCTCGACGATTTGATTCAAAATGACGGGCGAATCACTCAAAATCGTATCGTAAACCATATTGGAATATCCAAGGAACGTGTCGGCTTCATTATTGAACAATTGGGATACCGTAAACTCTGTGCACGATGGGTACCATGCCGTCTCACAGACGAGAACAACCAGCATCGATTGGAATGCTGCGAGCATTTTTTGCAGCGCTACCGTGACGAAGGCGACGACTTTCTTTTGAATATTGTGATGGGGGACGAGTCATGGGCCATCATTACGACCCAAAAGAGAAAAAACAGAGCGCTGAATATCGACATCCGTCTTCTCCTCAGGCGAAAAAGTTCAAAACACAACCATCCGCAAACGAATTTCTTTTGACAGTGTTTTGGAATGATCACCGAGTTGTGTGACGATTTTCTGGAACCAGGGGCAGCGGTAAATTCTTTTCAGTACATATAGACTCTAAAACACCCCCGACGTCGAATTTGTCGTGTTAGAGGCAGCCTGGCGCCAATACTCTTGCAATATGTTAACGCTCGTCCCCACACCTGGCGCGTAACTGAAGAGGCTATGCGTTACCTGAAGTTTGAACCGATTCCACACCCTCCTTATTCCTCCGATCCTGCGCCTTGCGATTTTTATTTTTTTCATCTACTCAAAGGAGACCTCAAGGGTAATCATTACACCTCGGACGAT
This sequence comes from Limonius californicus, assembly GCA_014611495.1. NCBI lineage: Eukaryota > Metazoa > Arthropoda > Insecta > Coleoptera > Elateridae > Limonius > Limonius californicus. The sequence continues at coordinate 9,486 of JABXWE010009624.1, read as the reverse complement.
GAGGTGAAGCCAGCTGTCAAGTCCTGGATTCGAGAAAAGTCGGAAGAATTTTTCAGTGGCTGAATGAAAAACTTCTTGCACGTTCGGAGAAATGTGTTAGCCTTAAAGGTGACTATGTTGAAAAATAAATACATGATTTTGAAACTTAAGAATTGTCCTTTAATGTACTTTTTGCCCAATCTTGCTATTTGTTTTCGTTCGCGCTCTACAAGCGTATGTGCATTCGTCTTCAGCCTACCATCGTATATTCAGTCACTTGTTCTACTTCGATATCATTTACTGTTCTTTTATGTTGTTGGGCACTGTTTAATGTTATCTTAGTTTTATCTAGATTCATTTTAAGGCCTTTTTCTAAGGGCCCATATAATAAGCAGAAATTAAGGAAGACGGACAAACAAAATATTACATGTAGACCTAGGATAGGACAAGGTAGATGGAGATGTAAGTACATGTATCTTCTGAATTGTAGAAGTTGTGAGCATGTTCTGGAAATTAGGGCAAATTGTTAACTGCAGAAATCATTTAGGAATTGTTTAACCAATTTTCTATAAATCCATCAACTTCGTGAAGAAGTATTTGAAAAATTGCGTTAACAAATTGAATGAAGAGTGCTCAGTTAAACGAATATTTTGTTTAAAATGAAACACGTTAGAGATTTTTGGAAAATGAAACAAATTTTAGTAAATATTGTTGAAAAGTAAAATTCCACTGTATCGGAAAGTTTGTAAACAGTAAGAATCATTAGGACCACGGACTTTTAGCAATTATTAATAGTTAACAAAATTAAGAAGTAAACATTTTTATTGATTATTTATTATTATAAAATTCGAAAACAATTAACTGACAATTACTCTTATGCAAATCAACAAATATTTTGTTGAATTTACAAATGCGTGAACTCTGCCGCAGACTTATTTTTAACGGATCTGCAAATTATTGTTGTATTATATTCGGTACTACCTTCTGTTTATAGTGGCGAGCAAACTGCTTCTAGTAATTTTAACATACACTATTTTAAAACTAATGCATGTGAATATACAAATTAATAGTCTCTTCTAATGACTCATTACAAGTCTACCTTGTTGATTAAGCTTGGTAGGTAGCAAAAGAAGTAATTACGTTCAAGTTTGAAATTTCCACGGCAATAGTGGTTCACCTGCATTTCGTATTGTTTCAGGTCACTCCACACGACCTTGCAAAGACATCAACGCCAGTGTTAGCTGGATACCCGCGAAACGCTTAATTAATTAGCGAAGCGCCCTTGAAACTGGACCGGCTTGCGAAACCGTGGTCGACATAAAATAGTCAAGCGAGTAGTTGATAAATTTTAATTTGGTAATAAAAACCCAAAGCTGGCATTCGTGGAAGTCCGCTTCGTGAAAAATGTGAAGGGATATCCCCCAGAGCGATCCCTTGTGAGCTGCCACAGACCCCAATGATTCGATTCAAGGTTATCAAGATGCAATTTGTCGTGTTCTTGGTTGCCTTTGGTTAATTTCTCGAAGATCGTACTTGTGGTGGCGGCTGTGAAGGCTAATGCCGCCCGCTGGTCACTTTTTTTCTTAATTATTAGTCTCTGTGTTTGCCATTAATTATTGATGGCATTGCGACACCGATTGGAACCGTTAGTTTCAAGCGATTCTGACACATCTGTGGTTAGTGGTGCTATTTTTAGATATATATTTTTTTCGCACACTTTTCTTGTAGCAATACGGTAATTGGTATTAGTCTGCAATAAAAACTTTTTTGAGGTTTCGTAAATACGTAATCAACATGCAAGGGAGACCCAACTAAAAATTTAATACGAAAATTTGTACCGCTTCGATTCTATATACCAACAGTTTAAAAAGGGCGCCTAGGTTCTTCAATTCAAAATAAATATGAATTACAAAGAATAAATTTGATTTGGGAGCTTGTTTGGAAAATATTATTGAGATCTAAGGAAGCGTGTCATATAACATAATTTTGCACTAATGCACGCTTTTTTATGTCGGTATATGTTTAGGAATGTATAATATTTTTGCATAATGACACAAACAATAATTGTGCCAATGTTCTTGATAAATAAAAATATTCCAACTACTTTTTCTATGAGTGATTTGTCTCTTACGAGACGTAGAGATTTTCTCTCCTATGCCTGTGATGCGCGTTTTGAAATAGCACAGACATAGAGGACCTACAGATTAACGTGGGTTTGGAACCACGGAAAGTGTAATCACTTTTACTCTAATGAAATTTAATACGCAGAATACTTCACTGGTTTGCCATTATCTTGCGAAGGAGAATGCCGTTAAAAACCGATGTTCCGGTATTGGGAATAGAACCTCTAACCATCAGCACTGACGACGTCTAGCTCACGACCGCCCCTATTATAACTACAAACAACACTAATTTTGCAGGTTTTGTGGTAATAGTAACACTGACTTTTTAAAGTTTCACTAATACCCATATTAATCCCATATTAAACAATTTTTTTTGTATTTCAACTTGTTTTTTAACGCCTAACTTAAAGTGCGACAATTTCATAATATCAAGTATAGCGTAATATTGACTGCATATTTTGCGCGATTTTCTTGTTGAATAGTTTCGAATGGTTTGCTAAACACGGTATTGTGTAATTGAGTTAAAATTTGTTCCAAATATCAGATAAGTATGTCTTGAGTACGATGCTGACCAAATTATACCCAAAGGTTCTGTAATATTTTTAGAAATATTGTAAGACGAATAAATCAGTACAATCAATCAACGAAATACTATATAGTACCAACAATGTATGAATGTGTTTGTATAATACATGAAGCGTTAATCAAAATTATAAATTCTACTATTTCCAGTAGTCGTAAATAGTATTTGCTAACAAATAAGTTTGTGGTTCTTCTACTTTCATAAGTGTATGATTTCAAAGCGGTTTGTATAACCTCGTCGGCTACGAGTTTGAACTCACTAGAGTCATTTGGATGTCCATAGCGATTTTTTTCGCGAAACAGCTTTTTCTAGTGCGTTCTAAAAATGAGTGACATCAATTTCGACAACGGAAACTTTTGCAAAACATCGGCAGGCCTACGGAGACAGTATTTTGTTAATGATTCAGGTTTTTCGGTGGATTAAGGCATTTTCAGAAGGAAGAGCGTGGATTGAAGATGAACCTCACAGCGGAATACCTACATTATCAAGAACCGGTCAAAATATCGACAGAGTGCGGGATCTTGTTCGTTCAGATCGTCCGTTGACAGTCAGAATGATCGGGGAAGAGTTGAATTTGACTCACACCATCGTTCATCATATTTTGACCAATGAATTGGGGATGAGAAAAATCTGCGCAAAAATGGTCCTGAAAAACTTTTCGCATGACCAAAAGGACATCAGGAGGGAAAGGTGCCTAGATTTTTTGGAATCGATTGAAAATTATCCCCATTGTCCGAAACGTGTCATTACTGGTAATGAGTCTTGGGTGTTTGAGTATGACCCGGAAACCAAGCGCCAGAGCATGGAAGGGCACTCCAAGGCCAAAAAAAGCAAGAATGAGCAAGTCGAAGATCAAATGCATGCTGATTTGCTTTTTTTATAGCCAGGGAATCGTTCACAAAGAGTTTGTGCCTCAAGGTCAAATGGTTAATGAACACTTTTACAGAGAGGTTCTTGAAAGGCTTCGAAAAAGGGTCATGCGTGGGAGACCAAACATCAAGATCAACCGGGTGTTGCATCAAGACAATACGCCTTGTCACACATCAATTTCAATAAACGATTTTTTGGCCAGTGAGAACATTCCTGTGGCTCCTCAGAATCCTTATTCACCCGACTTGAGTCCTTGTGACTTTTTCTTCTTCCCGAGACTGAAAAATCACCTCAAGGGACGTCATTTTGGGAAACAATAGAAAACAATCAAACGGTTGTAACCGGCCAGCTGAAGGCTATCCCAGTATCTGAGTTCCAGCGTTGCTATGGGGAGTGGAAGAACCGTCTCCGGCGCTGTGTGGCTTCCTAATGTAGTTACCTTGAAGGAGATAATGTTGAATTGTAATTTTATTAAAAAATTGAAGAAAATCAATCTTATTACTTAATTTACACACCTCGTGTGTATACAATATATATATCAAGAAGCATCTTCAACAGAAGTCGTGTATGCATTATTCCACGTCAAAGTAGAGATAGAAAGAATAGATAATTTTAGCAAACAATCGCTCACTCCAACTCGGGTTTTGCTAGCGAGTTTATTTATTTTCGGAGAAATGAACTGCAGGGATTATGACCTTCGTATTATATGTTTTGCGAATCTGGTGAAAGTAAGCGTTTAAATTGCTTGGGCGGATTCCATACAATTTATTGAAAGCTGTTTAATAAATGGCTATGCAAGAGCTGGCTTAAGGTGTTTAGTTATAATTACATTGGAAGTTTTATGCTTTACAACAAATTCAATCTAACTATAAAATGGCCATATGATACATTAAAAATTGTACAATCCCTATACCATATTCCTTCTTTCCTATTTAAGCCATGTTTACAACACAATAAATGGTAATTTTTATTATTATTATCACCTAAAATAAAGTATGGAAACGGATACAAACCTAACGTTTCACAAACAGTCATTGCACAAATGTAACCTAACTTTTGTGTTCATCATCATTGACAACCTTCTGGTCCCACTGCTGGGCATCGACCTCTTCTTTGCCACGTGTTTCTCCTCAGCGCTAAAGTAGAAACACCTACCTACCTACGGTTTAACGTAGAATTCGAAAGACAGAAGTTCCAGAGAAGGTTTTTAGCATTAAGATCCCACGGTTGCAAGCCGGATTGGGATATTGTGTGTGGTGGGTTGCAGACAAGATTTTTATAAATCTGCATAGTAATGTTTAGGTTTCGACCCCAAGCCAGAATCAAAGTTTTACTCAGAAATCAAGCACCCTACCAACTGAGCTACCAATGTAATTAGCAAATTTGAATTTTTTAAAAATCTTTTCTACCGTTGGTACCGATACTTAGGCAATAGTGCTCATTGTTCCTTCCCGTCATGAACTCAGCTGTCAAACAGCCGGGTTGCTTTGAAGAAATCCAAGATACTTCCTATTGCAGCTCGTGTATGTCACTAGGGTTCGGAAACTAGATACCTTAAAGCAAGCTATGAAGAATAGCTCCATGTTTCTCACGCAACTCATACGTCCACTCCCACAAAGCTCTAGAAACTTTACGAAACTTATACAGAGATCATAATCCCTGTGAACTTTACGTTATACATTCAGAAATAAACATTTTATGTTCAAAGAAGACATAGAGACGTACAAGACAAAAAGAAAAGCCATGAACCGGCACGAATGGTTCGCTGCAACAAACCAACCTACGGTCTGACTACTTCAGAGAGGTGTTGAAAATAACAGTAGCAACTAAAACTGCATTACGAAACAATTTCATTTCAAATTTTTTGAGTCCACGGATCTCGGTATCTGCTAAAAAAATACAATGATTTCAGAGTTTTGCAACGACCTTAGCAAATATTTTCAGAAATTGATTTAACCCTAAATCGTATTGCCGATTGTTTATACATTTGGTGCAAACACTTGAAAATTGGTGTAATAGCTAAGTTATTTTTTCAGAAGTGCCCAGAAGCACTTGCTAAAGCACCCATCTTATTGATTTTTGTTTTTAATATCATATGATTTACAATTTATATTTACATATTAGATTATGTTCAAAACAACAACAAATGATTAGAATCGTAGGTCAGAAACACAAACTACCATGGAAAGTACTCGCATATCACAATAATACCGAGAAAAGCAAACCTTTTTATTACAATTTCTCTGAGTGGAAAAACGTCAATTTTTATAATAACCCCCTATAAAGTGACGAGCAGTTGATTGTATGCTATGTTTACTGTTGGGATTTAATTTAAACTACTGGTGGTAAATGTGTATGTTGTCGCTTAGTGGCTTCTCAATAAAAAGAAAATGTTATTGGCGTTTATCTCTGATAATAATTAAGAGTATTATATTATTATTAATTATACTACTTGAATATCTTTCAAATAGCCCTATAGAAATCAATCAGTACAGTTTAGTTAGATAATTCGAAAATAAATGAAATTATGATTCCATTTATTATAGAAAGAAAGGAACAGCTTCAACAATTAACTTTATACAGCCTGTATATTATCTGGAGTTTGAAAGTCCACTAAATTAGCGGTCATTTTAGATATCTCTTAAATGAGCATTTATGGACGAAATTAACCAACTTTCTCAGTTCTTTAGTAATTGCCTCTTGAATGTCAATTAATACTAATTCTAAATAGTGCCGTAACTTCCAATTGGATGCCCTGGAGCAGTTAAAAATGTCGGGCGCCTCCTCCCCCCTAAACCCTCCGTAATGTATACTAAGAAAACCTAAATACCTAAGTACATTTTTTACGTCCTGCGTTCGCACTTGTCTAGAATGGAATACATTAAACTCCATATAATTAGAATAATTTATTAATGTTGAAATGATAATGTGCGACTGGAATTGCTGGTGTGAAATAAAATCGGTGAAAATGTATTTCCTAATACAATGCGAGATCTATCGTTTATTTTTAATTAAATAACTATTTTGAAGTTCTATTAACGGCTGTATACAATATCAATATAACTATAATGAACAGTCGCGAATAACAATAATATTAAGGAGTGTGGTGGTAGCTCAGTTGGTAGAGCGTTTGCTTTCTGAGTAAAACGTCGATTCTGGCTTGGGTTCGAAACCTAAGCATTGCTATGCAGATTTATAAAATACTTGTCTGCAACCCACCACACACAATTTCCCAATTTTCGGCTTGCAATCGTGGGATCTTAATGCTAAAAACGATCTCTGGAATTTCTGTCTCTCAGATTCGACGTTAAACCGTAGGTCCCCCGTGTTTCTACCTTAGCGCTGAGGAGAAACACTTGCCAGAGAAGAGACCGTTGTCCAGCTGTGGGATAAAAAAGGCTGTCAATGAATCAGAATAATGGGGGGGGGGGTTACTACACGAGGCTTATTCTGAAACTAAGAGCAGTTTAAATATGCATTGTGGTGGTGCCTCAGTGGTTGATGAGCTAGTCATACGTAACTTTACCGTACTTCTGCCATTGTATTCAGTTGTAAAATAAAGCACAAAAAACATTACTATTGAAAATCCCACCAAATGTGAAGTGATCGCTGCGATTCGTTTTCTTCATGCAAAAAATGAAAACGCCGCTAAAGTTACCGTCAAATATGCCAAATATGCGAGATTGATGGTCCGAACAAATGTGCAGAATAAGGAACGAAGTAGGAGACCTCCTATTATCAACGATGATCTTGTGAAGAAGTGAACAAGAAAATTTGTGAAGATCGGCGTTTCGCGATTTCGGAAATGGCCGCAATTTTCCTCAAATTTCATGTACTGTGCTGTGTGAAATTGTCACAAACAGAACGGATGTAATGTCTCCTGCATGGATTTGAAACTGAGAGCGGTGAGTACATGAATCACATTGCGACTGGCGACCAGACTTGGATTTCGTACACAAATTAAAACCAGAAGCTAAAATTCCGAAAGCTCATGGTTTTTTGGAATAGGAAAGCAATACGGCGAACGTATGACTTTATAAATACAACAGGCAAGTTACTCAAGAGATATCTATTGACTGTAGAAATTATCACTTACTTAAAATATCATGTAATAACCCAGAGGTAGCGGTTGACCCATACAATGTTTTCTTATATTATAATAGCAAACCAATCAAACCTTTCGGTGTTTGGCAAAGACATGAATGTGAGAAGAGAAAAATATTAAATAGAGCTGTAATAAAGATTTAATATCTATGAGAGTCAACTAATTAGGACAGTGGATATTAAAATTGTTGAAATAGGATATTCACATAAAATAAGAGGAAGAATTTTTATAAAATATAGCACAGTTTTGTAAGAAACGATACAAGTGATCTAGATTACAAGAAAAGGTCTACGTGTAAAATTTGGTGCCCACTTGTTTGCTTGCGCCTGGAGCAGAGTGCACCAACTGCTCCCCGACAGTTACGCCTTGTTGAAAATGTTTTTAGTTTTAATAATACAGTGAAATGTTTGTGTTTGGGTTTTAGTTTAAGAGGGTTGTTTTGCGAAAAGAGACAAGCAGGTAGAAAAAGACCTTTTTAGTAACAAGTGAACTACGAGATTAAACGGTAGTATTTTCGCAGTTGTTGAACGAATAACATTGTATTTAATTTACTGTATGAATCTAGGGTTAATGTTATTAATAAACGTCTGATTAATACATTTTGTTTCATGGTGCCGAAACCCGGGATTCTTTAATTAGTGAATTTAACGTAACGTGTCGTAAATTTAAGTGGTTCTTTGTGTAACGAACGAAGTGTGTCAGTGACATTTAACGAATTCGATATGGAGCAAGCTTTACGCGCAACTTCACGCACTCAAGTGACTAAATTGATAAGCAGCGCAACCGCTCTGTTAAATAATAACGCCGCTACCGCAGAAGAAATAACGATTTTGATAACGAGACTAAAAGCGGCAAACGAAAGCCTTAAGGCAGCAAACGTAGCAGTGGGTCCGTTAATCGCCAAGGAAAATTTAGAACGTGATTGTGAAACGGTTTTAGACTACAATGATCGCGCAGTAACGGCGATCGCGCAACTTGAATTTAGACTTGATCAACGCCGCGTGGAGCCTCCATCTCGCCAGGAGGCGCAATCCTTGCAACCGGCTGCAGAGGGCAGCGTCCTGGTCGCAGCTAAATTACCGAAATTGGAGTTGCGAAAATTCAACGGCGACATTGCAGCCTGGCTCCCGTTTTGGGAAGAGTTTAGGACCGCGGTTCATGAAAATTCGCGTTTAGATGGAAGCGCGAAGTTCAATTATTTACGCTCCGTGTTAACGGGCAAAGCGGCAGCCAGTATTGCTGGATTCACACCAACAGAAGCATGTTACAAAGACGCAATAACAATGCTTAAAGAAGAATACGGATCTACAGATCGCATCGTAGAGAAATGCATGCAGAATTTGATGACAACCAATCCTGTAAAAACGAAATATGACATTTCCGGATTACGCTATTTATATAACAACACGATCGCAACGATGCGTTCTCTAAAAGTTTTAGGAATTTCGGCGAATCAGTATGCCATGATGGTGAAATCCATATTATTGAGATCAATTCCTAACGAAATGCGTACAACTTTTCATCGACAAACAATTAACGACACGGGTGCTAGCAGTTCATCGGGATCGGTAAACAGTGATTCGTCATCGACAGCTGAGGGTGAAATTCAAGTCCAAAGGTTATTGAATTTTATCAAGGTAGAAGTTGAAGCTCTTGAGAAATCACAAGACGCATTTGTTGGAGATGTACGAGGTCGCGGAGCAGAAAAGAAAACAGAACGTGCGTGGAAATCAACGGCAGCTGGGCTGTTAACGGGTGTGCAAGGTAATAACAACAATTATTGTGTATTTTGCAAAACGAAAAATCACGCGACTGCACAGTGCGAC